>JARHVA010002900.1:757500-932500 GCA_037957365.1 Torreya grandis
AAAAGGCTAAATTAAACTCATCTTCTCTAAAATAAAAAAAGTATTGTCAAAGGCTCCTATATCTAGAAAGAAATAATAAATGAGGTTTTTATGAATAAGGTTAATGAGAAAGAACCTATTATTTATCTTAAGAGAAGAGTTCATAGAAAGGAATGATTAGTAAAATTTTTACATAAAAATAATATTCAATTTATAGAATGACACCTATAATAAAGGTATCTACTTCTACTAAGAGGAAACCACTTAAGTTTAATCATTTTAGAGATTGACTACATGATATATTTCATATATTATTAAATAAAAATATGATTAATCTTAGTTATGATTATTATAATCCAACTTTAAAGTTTAATGAGATAAAGGATCAACCATTTTAAACTTACCATGGTAATAATGGACATCATGAAAATGATTTTTATACTTTATGACAGAAGCTTAAACATACCTTGCTGATAGAAGAGTTATCACATTTGATCACAAGACAACAAGGTCTTCCTTACACACTTATTCTAGAATTTATTATAATAAGACTAAGATATCCCAAGATACTCCTACTGAGGAATGAATGGTCTATCATCCTTTAAAGAAACAAAAAACTATAAGTCCTTACTCTAGTTAACATTCTACTATGACCAAATTATCCCAAGATATTCCCACTAAGGAACCATTGGTCATTTGATCTCTCAATAGAGGTGATACTAAAAAAGGCATGGTTATAGATGTTAAGGAAAAACATGGTACAAGTATATATATCCTATGCAAAATAAATTTAAAATTTAAAAGTGAATCAAGTATATATGGATTAACTAAAAATATAAGTCAATAGAGTATTACAGCAATAAAAGTTGAAGCCATTTTAAAATTTTCAACGATATATTTTCCAACCATGTTATAGTGAATTTATTTTTCCAAACAATTGTGGAAATAAATTTAGAGTAACTTTATCACATAAGTAATAATAACAATCATAAATGATAATATACAAAGAACATTATAAATGTATCATATACCCAAATTTTTATGATATTCCATTAAAAAATTAAATTACAAAATTCATGATTTTGAAATGAAAACATAAAACATGATCATTCAAACAAGATAAACATGTGAAAATATATTGTATATAAAAATAATTTTTATAGTACAATGAAATTTAGTCAATGATGGGAACACCCTAATCATTTGAACTATAAATTATTAATGTATCTATAGCTTATAAAGTCAAAGGTCCATCTAGTCCTATGAATCCCTAAGATCAATACCATGACATATATCATTTGATATTCATATCAAGATATTCTATTAGAACCATAACATATGCATATTTAGTATATAAAGTATAATATTGATCAAGTAAACTCCTCAATATATTATAACCATGATTAGGCACAAGTAGTTTATCGATCTTTACCTAACATTCATATTTATTTTTGGTGTTTATAGTATATGTAGTGAATATAATGTGTTAAGGTGTGGAGCTAAAAGCTTCAACTATTTGCAGACACAAGGAAGGATGCTGAAGAACCAGAGCCACCGACATCGGTAGTATGACCGATGTCAGTCAGATGTAGTGGAGAAGGAGACCAGCGACGACAGATAGTCGATCGATGTCGGCAGAACCAGACAAGCAGGGACCGGCGTCAGTCACTTGTGTATTTCCAAAATTGCTGTTGACGAACAGTCAGTTAAGTGAAGCGAGTGTTTGCATGTCAAATGACTAATTATAGTCATGAGCTACGTGTCTAATTATTGTAACTAGAGTTCTATTTTTGTAAGCATGGGATCCTATTTAAAGACCCATAAGGCATGTATTGTAATATGTAAGAAGGCAAGTAAAAGCATTGAAGCTAGCAAGGTCAAGGAGACAAGCTGAAGCATTCAAGGAGGGATAATAACTCAGGCTTTAGAGTTGTGTTGAGTAAGAGAGAGAGGGAAGAAGGTCTTGAGGTGTGGCAAGATTTTGAGGTGGAGGAAGAAGTGGCATCTTCCTTATTGTATTTTCTTCTAGTAGTATTTAATACAAAGAGTGTGTATTGTCTCTCAAATTCTTTGCTGTCTCAAGTTTCTAGTTACTTTATCATTTTGGTATAATTCTGTGTTTAATTGCTCATAAGAAAGTAATCAATTATGCTTCTATTGGATAAGGGGTCACCTAATAGTTGGTATCAGAGCATATTGATTGTTGTAGGTGTTTCTTCTCCTGACAAGTGGTATCAGAGCTATGGTTTGCAGGAAGCAGGGTATTGTTTTTGATTATAGGTCATTCACAGGGTTTTTTGATTGAGTGGGAGTTCAGCAATGGTAGAAGAAAGTAGGCTATGAATGGAGAAGTTTAACGGCAAGAATTATCAACATTGGAGGATGCAGATTGAGGACTATTTGTATCAGAAGGATTTGTACTTATCATTGGGTGGGGTTGCATGCAAGCCGACAGATATGAAGGATGAAGAATGGAACGTTCTTGATCAAAAGGCTCTCGGTTCCATAAGGTTGAGCCTTGCATCATCTGTGATTTCCAGCTATCATAGTGCAAGACAATGGAAGAGTTGATAAAGTCCTTGGTGAATTTATACGAAAAGCCCTCGGCTTCTAATAAGGTATATCTTATGAAGCAACTATTTGCTTTGCAAATGCAGGAAGGTGGATCAGTACATACTCATCTCAGTGATTTCCATGGTTTGGTAAACTAACTAGCTTCATTCAATATTGTTTTTGATGATGAGGTAAAGGCTCTCTTGATTTTATGTTCTTTGCCTAAAAGTTGGGATAGTTTGGTTATGGCAGTAAGTAATTTTGCATCTGCTTCTAAAATATTAAAAGTTGATGATGTTGTGAGTGTGATCTTGAATGAGGAAATACATAGGAGAAGCACAGGTGAATCATCAGGGAATGCTCTAAGTGTAAAAAGCAAGGGATGGCAAAGGGAGAAGGTTGAGTAAGGGAAATCAAGGTCAGGAAGGAGATCCGAGTCCAAAGGTATTACCTGCTGGTTTTGTGGAAAGAAAGGACATACGAAGAAGGAGTGTTGGTTGAGAGACAAAGAGAACTAACATGCAGGTATGGAAGAAGCAAAGGATGCAAATATTGTGATGCAGGACACTCTCATACTTTCTTCAGATAGTCAGGTAGGATCATAGATTTTAGATTTTGGTTCATCTTTTCATGCATCCCCAAATAGAGATTTTTTCTATGAGTATGAACAGGGAGACTTTGGAGTGCTCTATTTAGGGGATGGTACACCTTGTCAGATAGTTGGAAAAGGGAAAGTGCAGCTGAGATTGCAGATTGACAACACATGGGTGTTGAAAGAGGTCATGCATGTTCCAATTTTGAAGCAGAGTTTGATTTTTGTAGGAAGGTTGGGAGATGAGGGATGCACAATAACCCTCACACCAGATTCTTGGAAGGTTACCAAGGGAACACTTGTTCTAGCAAGAGGTAAGAAAGTAGATACTCTTTATCTGTCTACTTGTATTACGGATTCTACTTCTGGTGTAGATTCAAAGATGTGGCCTAATAGGCTTGGTCACATGAATAATAAGGGAATGGAAGTTCTTGATTCAAAAGGTATGTGTTCAAATTCAGAAAGCATAGATAGAGTTCATTACAGAAAGAGGGAATTTGATGCTTTTGATAGGAACAAAGAAGACTTGGTGTTTATGGAGGAGATGAAGGACAGAGATCAGTCACAAGGGCTGAATAAATCTGAGCAGAGCAGCATGGATAGAGGTTTGATCCAAGAAGAGCTCACAAATGAAAATTTCATCACTTACAGGAACACACAGACACTGATGTCGATCGCTTGGAACTGACGTCGGTCATCCAAATACCGACATCAGTCATGTGCAGACCAACAAGGTTGGTAGGTCGGGTAGGAGAAGTCTGACATTGGTCATAAAGACAGATGTCGGTAGGAGGGACACCGGTGTCGGCCAGGGAAACAACATCAGTAGTAAGGGTCAGTGTAGGGAACTGACATCGGTCAGGAGCAGACTGGGAGATGGCCAAGATTGGTCACTGGAACGGATGATGGGTGGATAACTAGCTGTCAAGGAGTCTCAAAAACCCATGTGGAGGTCAGAAATGGTAAGTGAACCTCATATTCATTGTTCACCTTCTTTATATTGCTTACTGATAGTCATGAACTAGGAAGATGGAAGAAGCAATGCATGTAGAATCCAGAAATAGTGGGAGCTTGGCATGGATGAGGAGTGTGAGTCCTTGAGTAGAACCAGACAGGTATTTGCTGGTAGAGTTGTCAGCTGGAAGAAAGCACTGGATAGAGGGATGGATTCCCATATTAGATAAGAGAGTGGATGGACACATGAGACAGAAGGCTATGGTATATGGTCTTGTTTAGGCTACAGGCAATGGAGGTTTGACCATTGTATTTTATCTTTACCAGGTTGGATAATATTAGCTACATTATCCTATTACTGTATTGTGTTACTTATTGCAAGGTTTCATATACAGGGAGTTTTCTGAGCTAAGGGTAGAGTTAGTTCAGAAGTATGTCATGGAGAATTTGGGAGCAGCAAAATTCTTGTGGCATAAGATACAGGTATTGCATCACAGGTTTGCATGGTGGTTGATCTTCAAGAGTGACTTTGAAGAGGGATACAGAGCCTAAGGAACAAAATAGATGGTGTACATGTATAGGTACAAGTTGTAGCTATTTATCTCCAAGTGGGAGATTGTTAAGGTGTGGAGCTAAAAGCTTCAACTGTTTGCAGACACAAGGAAGGATGCTGAAGAACTAGAGCCACCAACGTCGGTAGTATGACTGATGTCGGTCAGATGCAGTGGAGAAGGAGACCAGCGATGGCAGATAGTCGACTGACATCGGTAGAACCAAACAATTAGGGATCGGCGTCGATCGCCTATGTATTTCCAGAACTGTTGTTGACGAACAATTAGTTAAGTGAAGCGAGTGTTTGCATGTCAAATGACTAATTATAGTCACGAGCTGCATGTCTAATTATTGTAACTAGAGTTCTATTTTTGTAAGCATGGGATCCTATTTAAAGACCCATAAGGCATGTATTATAATATGTAAGAAGGCAAGTAAAAGCATTGAAGCTAGCAAGGTCAAGGAGACAAGCTGAAGCATTCAAGGAGGGATAATAACTCAGGCTTTAGAGTTGTTGTGTTGAGCAAGAGAGAGAGGGAAGAAGGTTTTGAGGTGTGGCAAGCCTTTGAGGTGGAGGAAGAAGTGGCATCTTCCTTATTGTATTTTCTTCTAGTAGTATTTAATACAAAGAGTTTGTATTGTCTCTCAAATTCTTTGATGTCTCAAGTTTCTAGTTACTTTATCATTCTGGTATAATTCCGTGTTTAATTGCTTATAAGAAAGTAATCAATTGTGCTTCCGTTGGATAAGGGGTCACCTAACAGTTGGTATCAGAGCATATTGATTGGTGTAGGTGTTTCTTCTCCTGACACAATGGCATAAGGATGAAACAATAGTGTTTGCTCACTGATAATATGGTTAACCCACTCAGCTAGGCCACCACCATGTCATAAGGCACATTCCATCTAAATGTATGAATGGTCCCATCTACCATAATATACCAATATGTGTCACTTGCAATACCAATCACATGAGTACATTATCAATGAAATATAAAATATCAATAATCAACTAAATAAAAATGCAAACACTCATGTAAATGCTCATTCTCATACACACAACATGATAAAAAAACTATTACAATAATGTCATCCAAATTTAAAGGTTATGGTGCACAATAGGGATGATCACCATCTACATCTCGTCCCCCATCATCTTCACATCATCCATCTATATCTCATTCATCATGTGTATGAGTCACAATATCATGATCACCTACCATACCTAGAAATAATATTTCCCATTGGGTAATACTCAACCACTATGTGTATGTTACCATGTGAAACAACCCCCAAATTTTTTTGGGAATTATTAATAGATTACACAACAAAACCATGTATATAACCCACTACACCACTTTACCATGCATGATGCATCAACATAGAATTACATTAGATGAGTAGACAACCCATAAACATATTGGGTTAATGAGATACTTATGCCAGGATGACCATCACTAGAGGATTCCAGAGAGATAAGGATTGCATAACAAATGATACATCATTTGAAGGGTATTAGTGTGTGGGTCCATGCTAATATCCATCAAACCTTTAAAAGTCATTTAGTTACCCATCAGACCTCTTAGGGATCCTCAACCTCATTTAATCATCTGATAACCCTATATGATTATGATTTGAGAACTCACTAGGCAAGGAGATTCACTCAAGCCCACAAGTATCCTTAAAAAGGATAATGACATAGGGTAAGATATAACATAATAGTGAGTCAACTTATCGATTAAGTTAAATATACAATACTAATAATGAGGTATCAAAATAGGTACAATGTGTCTTAAGAGGATAACCAAGGTGCCAATAAGCAAAGTTTTGGCTTAGCCAACCTTACAACATTCAAGGGTCTATGAGTGGCTAACATCAATTTGCCACCAAGGTGACCCAACATAAAATTTATGAACATATAACCTTATGTTCTCATAATCGATGACTAGTTTAGGTTTTACCCCATAACACCATGATGTCATGAATCACAATCTTAAGGATTACTACAACCATGATCCATCACTTTGTGAATGCCATCCCACCACATATGGACCAATAGGAGGAAAACAATTATTGTGGCATGAGATATCCCAATTTACTAAATTTTAGCATGAATGTTTGAAATATAACAAGCCATAGTTCATATGCATAAGGAGTTCATATCACCCCTAATAGTCCTACTATATAAACATGAACACAACCAAATAAGTTATTAATTAGAAAAATATGAACACTATTTATTAAGTGTACCAACATTAGTTATGATATTTGATCAAAATTATATTAATGAATTTTCAACTAAGGTAACAGACACCAATAATTCATTCCAATTCCTTGACTTAATAAAAATAAATTATTTAACCCAAAGGAGTAGTAACTCATTTGCATGATAATTAGACCATTAGGCTAATTAAAATGTCATAAATCTAGACCATCTTTGGCTATATTAACGAATAACCAGTCACTATAAAAAATTTGTTTACACATGGCCAAATAGGCATACCAAGAGAAATTTACCAAATTAGAATACATTGAACAATGGAGAATCAACCTGTAATTCTAGATAAAAATCATTTATTAAGGTTGCTTTCATTTAATCCCAAGTTAAGAATAACCCATGTAATCAACTTTCTAGTTAACTATGGCTTCATGATTACACTACCAATGGAATATGTTTGTATAATTCAATATTAGCAATGGTAGTATCATGAGACAATGGGCATCCATTAATTTAGATTCATAGGTTAATGAGGAGATATAAACCACTAAAAATAGTGTTATAAAACAATTCCCACAAGGCCATAATATAGTACATTTACAATATAGTTTCCAAAAATCCTTAGCATGAGGTGGCCTAATTACACATGCTTGAATACATATATGAAAATAATATATACATTTAATTTCTTAAGTAGTAATTATCCCCAAGATTAATATTGTAATTATAAATATAACTAGAATGCTTTAAGTACCCCATAATTGACCAATAGGGAAGTGAATAAAATAGTCATCTCACACACATAATTTAACAATTGTGTTAATTTAAATAACATTACTCACATGCATAAATATTCCAGCCATGGTTATCATAGAGTTTCAATACCAAAACACCTAGGTAACTCTTTTCAACACTAGGGAATACCAATAACTTACATTAGTCATGCTTAAGGTTGAAGTACTCAAATACACAATTGTAATATAATGCAATCAATCCTTAAATAAGGATGTTGAATATAAGTACAAGTGAAACACTATAAAATGTAAAGGTTGATGGCTTAAATATATTAGTAAAATACAATCCCGAAGGCATAAGCACCAAGAAAACACTAGGGTATCCTAAAAGTATAATGTTTGAATCAAGAATTAAATAAAATATATATGCCAACTACAATAATTTAGCATTACAACAAGCTCATAAAAAAACATTATTATTCTAAGATCCTTCATATCTACCAATGAATAATATGCCACTTAAGTAGAGAATAAAGATAAGAGGAAATCAATCTTCCCAAGGAAAAGCCAACTTGCATAACAATCCCTGCACTGAAGGGGTGAAATAATGTGTCAACATAAAGCTAGCAATGTAAATTTCTTCCCTAGTAATATTATAGAAAATAAATTATATTTTAATAATACAATCCTATCAAGAGGAAAAACAACTAATAAACTTAATTACACATTAACCCATTTTGGGTAGCCCATGATACATCTTATTGTACTATTTTTTTAAAAAAGAATAATTTTCAATACATTATCATATAAACTTATAATTAATAAAAATAATGTAACCACAAATATATTTTTTAATACAAACATAAACATGTATATAAAAAGCATATGAATGGCTGCAATAGCCAAGAGAGTATCAATATTCATCTCATCATAACTAGTTTGACAAATCCCAATAATTCATTTTTCCCTCATATAAGTTTGACCATACAAAACCTTAAACATTTCCAGCCATATATATAAGTACATGGAAACTAATTTCCTCATGAATTATATAAAACCTTAAACATTTTCAACCACCAATAAATGAAAGATGATGCCAAATGTAAGACATAAAAATAATGAAAATATCAATGTTACCACTTATCATTTCAAGAACAACCTCTCACAACCATCATTTCTCACAATTTAAATCTAAATCCAAGCATTAATACTAAGAATACAAAAAAATTAACTTCAACATTTCTTCATAAAAAAAATTGTGTCTTAGCATACAAAAGTCCAACCAAATAGTTGTACACTAGTCTTTCTTCTTTCCTTACTTGCATGCCAAGCCATACAAACACAAAACCCATAAGATCAACAAGCATTAACTATAATTAGAAATAATTAGATATTAACCACATAAGCATGTTATGAACAATAGGAAGATCAACTAGAATGCTAACTTTTAGTGTTATGATATCATAATTTTTCAAATAAAGCCAAATCTTGTCATACCAAGAGTAAATACAGCTCAATATGAAAAGCCTAGTTATTACCATTTCACTTTAAATGGCACCCTATGATATCATAACCATAATATAAAAATGAGGGTTATGTGAGGAAGTATCACATACTAAAAAAAACTACATCCATGGTTTCATTATAAATGGGGATAGAAATCGAATACAAGACACATCTATTACAATCACCACCTGGAAGGGTATTCAACATTGAAGCATACATTATCAATTTTCTAACTAATCAAGGTAATTTTTATAAAAAGTGGTAAGTTAAATTTGGGGTAAATTTATCACCTCTACATCATGTAAGAAATGTATGTATGGTTTTTAAGTTTAAATCCCCAATGCACCAATATGTAGAATTTAAAAGAATTTACCAAATTATTTCAACCCAAAATTTATTAAAATTACAACTAGGTAATCATTTTGGCATATTGAAACCAAGTAATCATTTGGTTATAAAAATATCAATATATCATTCAAGCTAAATAAAAAATGTAACCAACTAACTAATTTAAGAAAAACTAGAGCAACATAATAGGTTTTTACAAATAAAACCTCTTGCACCTAGCTATGGCATAGATCCATCCAGGAATGGCAAATCATACCTCCAGGTATGTATATCCCAATGGGGTTTCCAAAATATCTTGATAGAATTAAAATAAATTCTATTTAATATAATAATAATAATAATAATAATAATAATAATAATAATAATAATAATAATAATAATAATAATAATAATAATAATAATAATAAGGAAAGAGATTCGCATGCCTAGAATTGAATAAATGCATGGTTTAAATTTTGTCCTTCTCTTATTGTGGTAGCACATAAGCAACAACTCCATTCCTTCTTATTTTACATTGATATAATCTTTTTACCTAACTCGACCCATCATGGAAGGTCAAAAAGTGTCCTAAAAACCCCTCATTCTCCTCTAAAATCCACTCATAGGGTGGTAGCCTATGAAGATATGGAATCCTTTGCTTATTCCTCTAACTTTCCTCACTCTTCTCTTTCTTTATTTATCTCTTAAGCTCAACATATTATTTCAAAATGTAGGTCTAAAACACTTATTATTTATCCAAAACACCATCGATATTTTTCCCCCTATTCTCTTTACTACCCCTTCTTCTTCTCTTATGCAGTCAATGACCCATGTGATGGCCTATCAATGCCACCAAAACCCTAACAAATATGTCTCATTCTAAAATTGATCTCCTTCCAAGTTTTTATCTATACCTCATAAAATAAAATAAAGTTCCATGTAGTAGTCCATTTGCATTAAGGGGTAGACATAACTTCTTTCATACAATTTCTATTTCCTTCCAAACCTTAGTATGGTGAGTTTCACATGGATCAGTGGTTGGGGGAGGTTAAAATATTTCTTTTATTTTTTATTACCTTTACCACATAGGAATTAAATTCACCCCTAAGCCCATACACTAGCCAATATTAAAAACTTAAATATTTTTACAATGCCCATGCATTTATATGTTATAAAACCTTTTCATGGCTTAGACATTAAAATACAAGTTTTTATAATAGTAGGCTAAGGTATTATTATTAAATCAAATAAATGTCTCTCTCTTACACAATATCATGTAAATATAGTGAGGGTCTGTCCACATATAACACCAATGTAATAAGACTCCAATGCATCACAAAATTTAAACAATTAAAATATAGAATTAAAATTATATATATATATATATATATATATATATATTTATATTTATATATATATATATATATTCATTCCAATGTAAAAGGTTAAAACAAAACAACTTCCTTAACTAATAATGAATATAAGATTTGACCAGAGGAACAATAACATCTAACTTGATGAGTAAATCCTCTTGATGTATATACATACATGTGTGTGTGTGTGTGTATGTATATATATGTATATATATATGTATATGTATATATGTATGTATGTATATATATATGTATGTATAAGTGTATATATATATATATATATATGTATATATATGTATGTATGTGTGTCTATATATATATATGTATGTATATATATGTATATGTATATGTGTGTGTGTGTGTATGTATATATATGTATGTGTATATATATATATATATGTATGTATGTATGTATATGTATATGTGTGTGTGTGTGTGTGTGTGTGTCTATACACACACACACATATATATACATACATACATATATATATATATACATATACATATACATATACATATACATATACATATACATATATACATACATTATATATATATATATATGTATGTATGTATGTATGTATATATGTATAGACCCTTATATATGTGTGTGCACACACACAAAGTGCGCACGTGTGTGTATGGATTATCATATTTAGATTAGAAAGATTGGTCTAATTCTAACTGATGACCAAAAAACATGTTGCAAGACTTTATTAAAATGGTTAAGATATTGGTTCTAATTGGTGGGGTCATGACACCATGCACCTTGCATCATGAAATACTACTAATGTAACCATATGATCCCAATCCATCACTGGTTAAGGAGATAAGATAACACTTTTCAACCCCATTCTTGAATTATCTCTAATAATGGACCTAGTGCTTTGTATTTATGGGTAAGGTACTAAGGGAACATCCCAAATCAATCCTAACTACTGATTAACATGCTCATATTAAAGCCTCTCACCAATTCTATAAAATATATCCTATAACCACATACTAATTCATATGTGATGAAGATCTCTAGCATCCTTTATCCATATCTAAAATCCAATATATGGTTGTCATCAAATCATATCTAAATTCAATCCATCCGATATAACCATGTACTCCATTGTGCTTAATCCCCTTTCCATGGAAATACCTAATAAGATGCAAAGACATCATGAATGTAATAACACAACTACTCTAAGACCATTGGCATGAACCTATAGAATAAATATACATAATTCTTGACACAAATGGGATAACATGTTATTCCCCCAAGAATACATGATATGGCTCTACTCAATGGCAAATATAATATCATACATGCAATAAGAGATCACAAAGAATATTCCATCCACTATTATAAATTAATAAATCACACAACATATAAAATTCCATAATTGCAAGATGTTTGATTGTATAATCTAATCAAGTAACATATTATCACCATGATTTGCACCCTACTATCAACCTATCATATACTTATACACTAACTACATTAATGATGAACCCTCTATCTCCAAAAAATAGCCCTCCATAAAATAATAGGAAACCATAATATTCACCACACATCCTCTAATGTGATGGTTTTATCACTTATTTATAACAAAAAAGTAAGGGTATTGGGATTCCACCACTCGACCAAAGTTATCATCAAGTGCATGTTATAAGGAACTTATCCCAATCAACCAACATGTGCCAAACTAGACTCCTCTAATACCTACCAATCTATATAATCTAAACCAATATCTAATAATGTAGTCATGTATCATCCACCTTGGAACTATCATGCATTCAAATTGATCTATAAAACAAGACACATGATCAAAATAATATCCATCTTAGATCAAAATAAATGTATGATACACATAAAAATATTTAAAACAAGAATTAAAAGGAAAAATGATGAAACCTACCCAAAAGTTTGGTATCATTATACAATATTATTTCATGTAGGACAATACAATCATGAGTTATGTTAGTATTGTCATTGACAATAATGACCCAAAAAATTCATGATCATCAATTCTAAATTTTGGACTTTAAAAAATCCCAAAATTTTATTTTTTTAATAAAAATTAAAAATTCATTTAAATTTAGTATAATTTTATTTTAAAAATGATTAATTTTGATAAATACCACTTCATATGTCATTTGTGCTTGTAAGACAATCTACAAATGCTCGAACTAAAATGATAATGCATCTCATCGACTAGGCATGTGGGTAACTCAAAGCTTTATTCACATAATGAAAATATAATTACCAAATATTTTCAATCCTAATATGTCTTTTTGTTGAATTATTCTAATATTATTTACTATGTCTATTATGCAATTGATTTAATTATTGATAAAAAACTTTTGCAAGTGATATCTTGAGCATACTTTGTTGAAAATACATCATGTCAATTACATTAGGACACACATGACAAAATTATACCATATCATAACACTACTTAGTCACCAATGTAAACTTAAAAAAGGGTTAATTTTTACAAACTATGATATCTCTATACAAATGATATTGCCTTTAGAAATCATCTTATCAATTAAATTTGAATGTTTCTCATACTATTGTCTATAATATCTTGAAACTAACACAATTCACATCAAGATAACATTAAAATATAGTACTTGATATCCTAATCATTATAATTTATTTCACTTGTATAAACTTTCTATATATTTCAATTTGATTGATTTAATAATATTATCTCTTTCCTCAAAAGGGGGTCATATATGGGGAAAATAACAAGAATCTTAATTATATGAAATGGATATGATTTATACATTAGATTATTAATTGTGGCACAATTTATCCTAAAAGGTTTTTAAATATGAGAGATGAATAAAATATATGACAAACTAGTATAAATAATGGAGGTATATGATATATATGTACACACCTTACACCTTATATACTTTATATGACACATATTATAGTTTAATAGATTTAAAATGGTTCAAATATATCTAATTAGGTTCAAATATTGACACATTAATATAGTATTTCAAGGCATATGCCATGCATAGGCATCCACTTTACATAAACATGTACAAATATATACATATTTTAATGTATATGCATGGGAAAACACAAAAAAAACTTGAAAATGACAATTATAGGTTACATCTATATATAGTGACATATTTACATCTACATATAATTATAGTTTCTCTATTTATCATATGGATGCACAAAATTCCATATAAGTGATAATGATTTAGGGATATGTTAAAAAATAATGCACATAATATACTATTTTATATTTAATGGGAATGATACATATTCATGTCATACTTTCATTATTAATTTTTATCTCAGGCCATGATAGGTGAATGAATGTTATCCATTCTCTTTTGATCATGCATATAATAATTAAGGAACAAAGTGAAAATTGAATCTAAAGATCATCTACATTGGTTTATTAAGTTAAGTACATAATTTATATTGAAGGTTATTCCCTTCAACATTATAGCCTATGAATCCCTTATGGATCCCAACCCATTTCCATATTTGGGTTATAAATACCAACAATTCAAATTGAGGTTATGTGTCCCTTAATGGGTTCTATTTACATATGTATGCTCACTTCAAATTGGAGTTTTATCACCCCCAATTCACCATGGTTTGAAAAAATAATCAATCTCTCCAATAGCATAGTTACTTGAATCAACATAGTTGAGGTTTTTTTTACCTCAATGTTTCTACTTATCACATTGACCACTTGAAATCTTATCCATTGACCTGAGTAGGAAATGAATAAATTCTACGAGTTCCCTCTCTTTTATCATAATGATTAGGTAAATACTTGACCTCTAGAATTTATATTTCTCCATGCAAGTACATATTCTGTGAGTGGTGTCACATGACACACATAAACACATAATTTTTCATTGAATAGTATTTTTAATATTTTATATATGATTATACCCTTTGTTTTAGTAATCTATCTAATTACACACATCTTATTTATTTTTGAATACTATGGATCACTATGACAAATGATAAGTCCACAACGTGATCATCTATGTGAGTTTATATTCTCATTTTCCATTTTATATAGAATTTATATTTCCAATAAAGTTATAGATTAAAGGGGGATAAAATGTAGAAACCCATATTTGGCACAACCATTATATTACAATGCCTTTTATCCAATTTTCTTATATGGGTCTCTAGTTAAGAATTAACTACTTACTAGTGCATGTATTTTATGTTTTATCTTTTAATTATTGAATTTATATGACCTTGTGTTCCCATTTTCCCATCCATGTCACTTGGATCATGATTTAATAACATATATATTTATCCTACTTTTATCATCTCAAGGTTTATCTTATTCTAGGTCAGTTTTGACTATTATGGTCAAGATCAACCATCGATATTGATCCATTTCAACTGATCTTAACCCTTGATATTTTAAATTATTTATTTGGGCATGTTTCCTTTTATATCCATTAATTTGGTCCTTTTTATTATCTTTTGGGTCTATTTTAGCTTTTCACTAGGTATTTATTTCAAATTCAAAAAGATTTATTTATAGACATAGTTTCTAGGAGACATTCTGAACACAAATTCTTACTTTACAAGAGATATATAAAATTATGTAGTGATTATACTAAATCATTAGAGTTGCATATGAAGTATTAAAGGTTATTATTACATTTTTAATGTATTTTAATAAGGTAAAATAAGATAAAGGGAATCTAATACTACATTCACCATTATACACATACACATTAATGAGAGGACCACATTTGAGTTTGATCCCTTTTCAAAGAAGTAGAAATCTAGCACAGTGCTTGGTTAATCAATGAAGATTACCCAAAGTCAGTCCAAATCAATCCTTTTCACTTAATTCCCATCATTTTATGTCTCAAGTATCTATATAGGAAACTAAGGTTTGATATTTAAGGTACATGTGCATGTGTTGAAAATAATTAAAATTTAGAAAAGGGAATTTCTAATGTAGGTGAAGCATCATATAAGAAATCAAGATATTGCACCTATAGGGTCAACATTGACTGCTACATGTATAGATTAATAGTTTATCTTATATATTAAAAACTAATATCCACCATAATATATATAACATTCAATTTTAAAAATAAGAAAAATACAATCCTTTTTTCACATCATCAATACAAAGAACAAGAATATGTAGATCAAGGAAGTGTGATAAATAAGCTAAGTTTCTCTCTATAATTTTACATATGTTTATTATGATATTTTAATTTGCATGTTTGAATCATAATTATAAATATGTATTTTATGTATATTCTAATAATATATAGTTAGATTTGTATTCTATTAGTTTCTACCTAATTGAAGCATTTTTTTATTTCATTAATCTAATTTTATATAAAATAAAATATTGAAGTGTTCTTCTAATAAGCCTAGATAAAATTGATATTACCACATTGTTTTTCTAGAGATTAGTGCTAAAGATATGTTATTATCAT
Organism: Torreya grandis; assembly: GCA_037957365.1. NCBI lineage: Eukaryota > Viridiplantae > Streptophyta > Pinopsida > Cupressales > Taxaceae > Torreya > Torreya grandis. The sequence goes on from JARHVA010002900.1 coordinate 773,745, forward strand.
TATATTATCTTTTTCCCAAATTACCCTCTTATTTTTATAAAACACTTATTAGTTAGTTAAGTGTAAGAATGTCATTAAATTATCCCAATTATATACAAGACTATTAGATTAGAATTGAGGTCAATGTTAATAAAACATCAAGGTCCAAGTATATATTAAGTGAGATTGAAGATACTACTCATAGGATCCTAACAAAATCAATAGAGACAAATAAATTTAAAATGGAAATTTTGTAACGATCAGTGAGGAAGCCTAAAAATGAGATGAAACCAAAAAATTATAAGGTAGGAGTAGATGTTGACATGAATCTATATCCAAATTAAGGTAGTATTTAATTAAATAAAAATATTATTAAATCAATTGATTTATCTCACTTGAATATATCAAGAAAGCTCAAAAATGTTGAGACAGATTAAATTATTAAATGAACTATGGTAGAATGAAAATATTTTGCTAAAATGCAAGCAAATTTTTTTGGAAAATTCCAAGGTTTTATTTATGAGAAGAGGACTAGAGGTAATCAATTTGGAGGATGAGCTTAAATAGGAAACTCCCACTGAGAATAATGAAAATAAGGTTAAGATCCTTTTGAATAATACATATGTAACCTAATGGGATTTTTTTTCTCAACTAAAGAAACATATTAGAGTAAGAGTGGAATACATGGATATGATAAAAGGGCATATTTTTGAAGTGAAATCATAATTTATATTAATAGTTATAATTATATAATTATTTATCATATCAATGTACTTATTATAGATTGTATATATATCATGAGTTTAAAGAGTTAAATAATCATAATATCACTGATAGAATTGAGTTTGCATATAAATTACATGTTTATTATATAAAATAAGTAACTTATCACAAAAAATGATAATTATTAATTGCAACTTTAAAAAAATCATTATTATGAAGAATGAAATAAAACTTCTAACAAGATTGGGACTAGTATCACCTTTTGATTAGAACAAGATATTGATTTATCAAGATAGTTTGAAGTGTTTATGAAGAAAAAATAAATGGAAGAAAATATATTCAACAACTAGGGATAAAATACCACAACTTTTAATTTATTAATATTAATATAACTAGAAATGAAATTATAGTTGGAAATGAAAATTACCATCAAATTAGATAGGGATTTGAGTCATTAATTGATTGTTGATTTGTTCTAAATTTTTTATAATTATAAAGTTAGTTCATTTACACAATGAACATGGATGGAATGAAATATTGACCTCTTTGTGTTTTGAAATTTTATAAGATTGCTTGATAATATTAAAATGTATGTTGAATATCAATCTAAGATATATTATAAAATTCAAGTTGAAATGCATAATGATAGTCAAGTTGGAGTTCAATCTATGTGATCCTTATTCCAGTTATTTTCTCTAATTTATGATAATATTGATCCATAAATTTATATATAGATTATTATATAAGTCTCAATTTATTATAAATTTTTTTTAAATCCTAAATAAAATATCCATTGATCTATATAAAGATAAATTTTAAGTTCAAATTTATTCATATAATGCTTTAATAGTAATTAAAGAATATTTTCTTTTCTATTTTGGCTAAAGGAAACCATGCATGGTGTACAATAAAGACATATAATTATCTTATCATGAAAGTCATGAATAGTTTGAAGTAATATCTATCATTCATAGTTCACATACATTTCCACCTCAAAAAATTTTATATTAAATAAATGAAGGAACATGAAAATATATTTTTTGCTAGCCCAAGAATAGTACACCATTGCATTAGAATTAATACACCATTGCATTATAATTCACCCCTATTTATGTTAATTTAGTTTCCCATTATTTTATCATCCCAATAAAATATTATTACAAGTATTTTTATCATAAATATCATATCCCATTTTTAAACATTATTATTATTATTGAATGGATTTAAATTGTGTTTATGTTTTTAATTGGCATAAAAATAGACATTTTTATTGAATGCCATCATTCTATATCAACACATTTAGAATTTACTTGATTAAAATTGATAAATAATTATACATATCTTGAATTCATGTCATGATTTTTAATTACTTGTATTGGTATGTGCTATTAATTATTTTTGTCTTATGCATGTGATTACAAATTTGTATAGTTAGGTTTGCTTTAAGGCCATTACAAAATCATGATTATGTAGACCATTTCGCATAAATACATTTTGTGAAAGAAACTCATATTTTATCATACTTAAATATGATTATTATGTTATGTCTTGATTTGTTCATTTACTAATTTTAGATGACCAATAATAAACTTGTTTACAGTGTCATTATTGATAATCATGTTCATTTTATTTATAATAAGTTTATAAATATCAACTTATCACATTTAAGATATAAGTGTTGTTGGTTTGGATAGATTAAGGTTATCACATAAAAACCATTATCATCATTATTATTTAATGAGTGAATAAATTTACATTGACACACTTATTGGGTGTTGATATTTTAACATCCAATGTGTTTATAATTTACTTGTCATAGTTTTGATTTCTTAGATACTTATGATACTATTTTGGATGACAAAGTTGACATTATATTTGAAATATGAATGTGAATTTAAAATATCACTTTGTATTTCCTAAGGTCTTAACATTTTTATATTAATCTAACTTAAGAATTGAGACCTAATCTTGGACTCAATTCCAATTACTAGATTAAGGGATCCTTGGGGGTTGAGACCTTAATTAGAACTCTATGCATCCTATAGTTAAAAGGCATTAATTTAAAATTGACCATATATATGAAATAACTTTACTATATATTAAAAAGGTTCATAAACTTGGCATAATATATAAAAGGAGTTTGGAATACATTTTAAATTTCATTTGTTTGAGTAGCTCAAAACATTTAAGAAACTTTTGGAAAACCATGATTTCATATATATACCACAAATCAGAACCATGGTTAGGGTTTGGAATGAATTTTTTATTTACATTTCTCTTAGGAATCATGATAAGTAGTTGAAAAACAATTAGGTGATGCCATATAAAAAATTGATTCAATCCTTTACATGTAATAATAATGAGTTTAGGCTTTTGTTCAATCTACCCAAACCACTCAGTCCCCTACCATTCAATCGATTAAATCCTTAAGATCCCCCCCTCTAGAATATTCAAAAGGGGTCCCCATAAAGTTATTTTATTTTCTAGGTTAAAGGACAAAAGTGTCCCCATTTGATCTTCCTTGGTGAATCTATTGAAGGCCTAGAGAACCACACTCAGGTAAAGGTTCCTAAGGTAAAACAAATCATCTCAACAAAGATTATTGAAGATGTTGAAGACCCACTAGAGGGACTTTCCTCATAAGTCTCTTTCTAGTTTCTTGTTTTTCTAGTTCTTGATTTAATCCTATATCTTTTTATCATTTTGATCACTTGTCCTTTATTTGGCCTATTTAAACTTTTTGTACTTCTCTTTAGTGATTCTAATATCCCTATAAAACCTAGATTTTATCTTATCAAATAAAATAATAATAATAAAAATAAATTTATTCAAAATTTTAAGAAAATGCATGGATTAACAAGTTAAATATATTTTGATTTAGTATAAGTAACAAAATTTGGTATTTTCCATTTTTTACAAGATTATATTAGCTACATGTTTGTGTTATGAGTGAAAAATTGAGTTCTAAAAACATCATATAGGGAGTTATATTGCATATTTTAGTTTTTCTTATCTTTTGAGCTTATGTTAGTTTCTATTTTGCACGAGTTATGCCATTTTTCATAGATATCCACAATAATTTCTAGATCTATAAGATTTACATGAAAAAAATGAAAATGGTTTTTTTGGGTGGCTTGAATTTGGAGAGAGAGATGTGGAAGAGAAAATAAGAGAGTGGGATATAATTGGTTCAAGGATTCAAATTCTATTTCTCTCATATACCTAAAAACTTAAAGGCAAGGTTTTTGATTTAATCTCTTACTTTTTCTTTGATTTCAATGTTGAAATAATAAAATAAAATAAAATAAAAAATTATTTTTGGGGATGTATGTTATTTGAAAATATAATCTTAGATCGAGGTTTCCTTGTTTAAGTGGAAAAATCTCTTTAGATTTGGATCAAATGTTTTTGGCTAAACTTCATCATTAACATAATATTAAAATGTTGTTTGAAAACATAGTTTAAATATATCTTTAATTAACCTTGAGTTTATGGTCTTTTGGGTTTGAAAAGTGCTAGGAAAGCATATAAATACAAATGAATAAAATTTATATGCATGCATATTTCATTCAAATTTTATAAAAAAAATCTCCTGTTGATAAAGTTGTGTGTATGTAAGAAAAATTATGTCCAATATATTGGCTATATTGTGTGCTAAGACATGAAAATGGGATGTTGATTCTTGTCGAATAATTTATTTATGGAAAAGGATCAATTATAATTTATGTTTTTTATTACCATGAAATGGAAGGATCATAGTCTTTTGGTATTTAAAGGAAACACAATCTATGTTTTACATTTGTCAGAATAGATGCTTAATCATTATTTCCTACTAAGAAATGAGCCAAGACCATTTAATGGCTATTGATAGCTAGAAGACCCTCACTAGGTAAGGTTATCTTGAGTTTTTATGACTAATTAATTAAATATTTATGATTCCACTAAGATTAATATGTTTTGTAGTCCTAAATTTGATATGATGTAAATAAGGACATCTTAGGAATTACTACAATAAGGTTTATTTAATGAAATAACTAGTTATGTAAACTTGCAAGGTGGAATTTACCTTTAAATTACACTTATTTTGTATAAGTGATCATGTAAAATAATTATTATAAAGGTGTTGGATAACAGATTTGTCCTATTATCTTCTAACTCTATACCCTTTTCTTTCAAAAATAAATAAGTTAATCAATAAATGGGTGAACTATCAGGAATAGTTCCCCTCTAAATTAAGGTATAGATCCCTTTAAGATCTTTAATGAATTTGAATTATTCTAAATATTTAGATACACTTTTAACCAGAAAGTGCTTAAAGGCAAACTAACATCCATACATCATCATGATATGAATGTGAGATTTTATAACATCATTTGATAATAGAATACATAGAATCCATCTTCAATAATAACCAGATATAAACATGTAAATTATTGAACCAATAAATAATAAAACACATATAATGATTTGTCTAATAAAAGAGCAATTACCATGTGAAAGAAGATATCGCACAAAAAATCTAATTTCAAATACTCAAATGCACAGATCTAAGTATACAGTAATTGTTTCTCCTTTTCATTCATAGATGAAAAATGTTTTAGACAAACATCATATATATTGTAAAATAGGTAATCTTTAAACTCTAAAACTTCTTTTTTCTTTTCTCTATGTTTCAACAACTAAAAAACACACACATATATATAGTTTCCCTAATTATCCAATCTTTTAAACCAAACCAAGAGTTAAAGTAACTCTGACCCATACAAGATTTAGAATTTACAAACTCATTTAAAAACTAAGTTTTAAATAGAATACCAACTGTATAACTAAATAAAAGATTATCCAAGTAAGATTAAGACTAGGGAGATGGATTAGAATCTCTAGATTTGTTTTGCTCATCCAAGGAGATAAGTTATGTTTTCCACTCCTAAGGTGTTGTAACAAATTCCTAGATTTTTGAGAAATTAGGGATGCTGATGTGTTTCATTCATGCCTTCTAGACATATTTCTCCCTCTGATTTTTCCCTACTTTCTCAACATGCTCTGGGAGTGCATCGACACAGAGATGGAGTGATTCCACCTTTGAAATCTAAGAGAAATCTTTAGTTAATAAGTTGTCATTTTATTTAATGAAGCTAATCTTTTTCCCTATAGGATTGAATCATAGTATCTATGTCTTTTTCAAGTTCCCTGTCATTATTTATATACTTTACCTTAATACATTATAAATCATGATGTAAGGATTGAGTGAATTCAGTTATTTCTTTGATAATTTTCATAAGTCCAATTCACCCTTGTTTGGATATTGAATTCCTCCATTTAATATTTTTCTTACTTACATACAACATATCCTTATTCAGACCTATCAAATTCTTTTTTAACAAATCTTTTTCTATCCCATACTTCTATACTTCATTAGTTTGACTCATCACATTCATCCATTTACCTTCATCTTTTGTCCAAAAAATATTATGTGTTTTCAAGTCTTTGATGGTAGCTGTGGTTTGATCATATATATTCTTTAGTTCATGAATGTATTCTACACCTTTTTGGATGATGCCATCCAACCAATCATCAAATACCCTACTAACCATTTTGTTTTTATGTATCTAGTCCAACATCTTTTGGTTGACTAGAAATTTTGGATTGAAAGATAGGGGCAATTGGGTAAGAGGTTGTGGATTTGGGTTATGAATGGTGTCAATGTACTCTACCATTGAATATAAGGTCTATTTCAACTCCATTTTATCTTTCTCATCTTTCTAGGTTTGACTGATTATCCTTTTGGTCGATGCTTCAAGGTGATGCACATTTGTGGCATGTGATGCAGTCTCAAGATCTCTTTTCAATTATAAAATCTTGAATTATAGGATCTTGAACTTCCTCATTAGTTATTGGCCAAGATATATCTTCACTCTAGTTCCCTATGTTAGGGTTGATGTCTACCCTGGATGATGTTTTTATCTTATTAAATTTAGGAGTCTTCCCTAGGCACTTGATAATCATGTCCTCCAATGACAATGAAAATGGAACTATTTTTATTTTATAGCTGATCAAACTTTCTAGCCATTTAGGTGTAGAGGCTAGGACTTCTTTACTAAGAATTAACTGATCAGAAGGCACATCTAAAATCATCACTAGGTCAATAGACTCTAAAGAAACCTCTATCTATTTTTTTGCACTAACCTCCTCTACCATTGGTGAATCAAAATTTTATCACCTATTGCTTCTCTTAAATCTTCTTTAGAATTCAAGTCTATAACTATTCTCTTAGAAATCTGCTTCTTCCTCTTGCTTTTAGTTCTTGAACTGGTGGCACAAGGGGGTAAAATAGTTATGAGGGTTTTCTTGGATTCTCTGATGATAGGACCCCTTTTAGTTTTAGGCTTGGAATTACCTGCATCACATATAACAATAAGTTTATTAGAAGAGCTTATTAGGGATGGTGATTTAACCATTGATGCACATTACAGGGAATCTTTCTTTTGAACTTTTTCCAACCTATATTCCCTCAACCATTTCTCAATTCTCTTTATCATTGGGAGATTTCTGACCTCAATTTGATCCTCTTCATCTTTATCCCAATCAATTTTTGGGATAGGTAATTATTTTATTTTTTCAAATTGAGGATCAATCAACTATTCCTCATTATTAACTACTCCAAAAATGTTCATATTTAAATTGAGGGTAACTATATATCCCAAGGAGAATCTAAACCAAAGTCTCTTTTTGACCTCAAATTCATCTAAACAATCTTCCCAATAATCCTCTATTTGAGGGATATGTAAAAATCATGTCCCAAAATCTAAATTATCTCTAGCAAAGCCTTTGCTGTCAAACTAGGATCAGACAGTATAATACTAAAAATTGAATTTTTTAAGATCCACTTCTAAGTTTAAGGTGTTAGAAATTGACTAAAAATAATAATTTCCAAGTTCAATGGGAAAAGATATACCAACTTAATTCTTCTTTAAGAACCTCTTATCTACATGGGCTAGCTTTTTGTAGACTTCTATCAATACAAAATGATCAAAAACATACTTGGGCAACCTCATGGGTTCACCGTCAAAACCCCTAACTCTGATATAAGTAAATTTGGAAAATTGGATAAAGAAAATGCCATAGATATTAATCAGCTACATTGTTTCATCAGACATTCTCTTACTTATATTGCCTACTAGTTCATAAGTCATTCTTTTAGTAAAAACATCATTAACCCTCCTCTAACTCTTGTAACAATTATGCATCTGTAACTGTGAATGATAGTCATAAATTTTGGTGTTTTCAACCAAGGGTACATGAATTATCCCTAACCACTATCTCGTAGATGATATGAATATAAAAGATATGAAGACATAAAAAAAATTTACTTCTCAAAAAATTGTTGAGACTCAGATCCAAACATTTAGCTATAATTTCAGCCCATTCCAAATATTGTTCCCCTTAGAAGATCATCTAGATGAATAAATACATCTAGTCTTCCCAATAATATGCCTAGGAGTTACCCTTCAACTTGTGTAGTAATACCAAAATATCCTTTACCTCCTAAATCATGTGGTTTCTTTTCAGTGGTCTGGGTAGTCTTGAACCCCCCTTTTGGAATTTCAATAACCAATTCCATGCGATCACGCTCTTGTAATTCATTTTCTTTATTGAGAAATACCCATAGGAAGAAGTAATATTGAGATAAGAATAGGGTTCTTTAGGTGTAATTCTCATCATAAACATTAGGGTTTGTCTATCGACATGAAGTAACATATTACCATCTATAGTTTTGATGCACCTATTTTGGGGTTCATATCTATTCATGCACTCTAAAACTAATTTGGGGCACTGTAAAGCCATGGAAAAGGCCGTAGATTTGACAAAACCACTTTCTACTATCTTCTTCATCATAGGATTTAGTATGATATTTTTAACCCTCTCCCTAAAATATTTTAAGTCATATTGAACCAAAGAGGTGTCCCCAAATTCAAGAAGAGAACAGATGAGACCAGAACCATGTTCATAACCAAGACAAGTTAACTTCATAGCTATAGATTAGAGGATATAATGAAAAAAAATGTTTTTATCTTCTTAAATAATGTCAAAAACTCAAAAAGATTTTTCTTTCAAGTTAAGAAATGAAAATAGCTTATAGGAAGAGTAAAACTCACCTTTAATGTATCTAAAATAACTATGAAATTGGGCAACAAAAATATTATACCTCCATGTTATTCCCCATTTGCATCATCTAGTATGTTTGTTTGATAAATTTGGCTTATTCTCTCTTGATACAGACATTAACCAGGTTGAATAATTATTAACCAAAATAATACATGCTAAAAATGCTAGATAAGATATGAACTATGACATATGCATTAATGGAAATCATTCTTTATGTGTGACCTTGATGAATAATGATTGTCCATAACCTTGTGAAAAGTTAAAACTTTCTACTTCATAATGATTTTTGGATATATTCTCCTCTAAATCTCCTACTAATTTTGACTTAGAGAAAGCCTTGGGGTGAGATGAGAGTATAGTCACTGCCCCATTGAACCATTGAAATTTTGGAATGTGGTTCAACCCAAAGGTTTAAAGATACAAGATGAACTACATAGACTAACCAATAGTCACATGACTTTTCAAGAAACTTTGAAATTTGAAATAGTGAACCATTAAATCGTTGAACTCCACTATGAGGTTCAAGTGGTAGGTTAAACTATACATTAATTTATACAAGGGAACTAAGTGAACGCGACTCCTTACAAAAAATTGAGTATTGAACTCTTAAACCATTGAACTCTTTAACTCTGAGAATGTTTCAAGTTCAAAAGTTCAATTCTATAGAAATTTCACACACAATAGATGATAGGTGGGTGAAATTTAAAAAAATAAATAGTTGACTTAATAAACAAAGATATGAAAAATAAAGGGAAAATGATAAGTGAATTGCTTAAGGAAATTCACAAAACATTGAATAAGGGTGAATCAAAAGGTAACATTAGCTCTGACTAGGGACTACATTTTATGGAAAAATCTAGAGAACTCAGAAACTCTGGTTACGCATAAACTGAAACATAGAGACAGAAGGAAAAAAACAAGACAAACCAAAATTGGGAAAATAAAACACAACATGTGACAATAAAGGAAAGGTTATGTAAAAAATAGGGAACACCTATTTCATAGTTGATACAACTTAAGATCCTATTTAATATAAGATAGGGGTAAAATAGCTCCATCCAGATATTCTAATTTAAAAGAATTAGGACCTAGTACCTAATGAATTTTGAAAGGTCCTTTCCAAAGTGAATCAAATTTTCCATGTGATCCTTTAGGTTCTCTCCTTCTATCCCATAGCAATACTTCATCTCCTTCCATGAACTTTTTAGGTTTAGTTTTCTAATAAAAAATCTTCTTGACTCTAGCTTGGTGAGCAATAATTTGATCAACCAAGTCATTCCTTTCCTCTTCAATCTTAGTTAAGTACATAACTCTTTTCTCCAAGGAATCTTCAAAGTATTGATCTTCAATTGCATTTTGTAATTTAGCTGTAGATAATTCTAGAGGTAATGATAATTGAGCTCCTATTCCATAAACCAACTCAAAAAGCACCATTACTATTGCCATTACTATTGCTATTTTTAAGGTTATCCTATCAGCCCAGAGTGCTTCATATAATATTTTATGCCAATCTTTGGGATTTTCACTCACCAATTTCCTCATGATAGTTATCATATTTTTATTACTGGACTCAACTTATTTGTTCCCTTGAGGGTAGTAATCTGATGAGTGAGATAGAGATATACTGTGCTCATAGCAAAAAGAAGTAAGATCAATTGAGGAAAATTTGGTGGAATTATCTAATACAAGTTTCTTAGGGACACCAAAATGTACCAATATATTTTCTTTAAGAAAATTACACACCACTTTTGAAGTGGTTCTCTTCACAGGGACTGCTTCAACCCATTTTGTAAAATAGTCTATTGCCATTAAAATGTGAGTATGTCCATCACTTGAAGGAGGTGAAAGAGGCCCAATAAAGTCCAAACCCCATTGTTCGAAAGGTTCTTATATAACAATAGGCCTGAGGCAATACTACAAGTTGTGGGTTTCTTGAAAACATTTTACATTTTTCATAGTTGGCTACCCATCTATATGCATCTTTAAACATACATGACCAATAATAACAATTTCTAAAGATTTTTAAGGCTATGAATGAAGAGGAGAAGTTTCCACCATAAGATTCATTGTGAAAAACTTCCAAAATATTATGTTTTTGTTCCTTATCCACACATCTTAGAAAAGTTCCTTCCAGTCCCTTCTTGTATAAAACATCACCCCAAATGACATATTTTGCTTCTTTTAACTTCAGATTCCTTTTTTCCTTTGGGGATAAGTGACTAAGATAGTCTCCATAAGTAAGATAGTGTACCACATCTAGGAACCATGGATCTTGTAAACTTACCAATAGGATAGTGGGGAGTTCTTTTTATTTCTTACTTTTAGCAATCAATTTACACAGACCTTGACCTCTAACCAATTTGGTTGGTCTAATCTCCAAGTCATATTATTGAATTTTAGAAACCCATGTTACTCTATTTTTCACACCAATATCTTATTGAGTGAGAATTCTTTTTACAACTGAACTAGGCATAAACACAACTAAATGAGAGTGTAGAATGTAGTATCTAAATTGTTTGATAACCTTTACCATAGTGAAATCTTAATTCTCAATTAAAGAATACTTAAGTTCATGCTTCTTGAGAGGAACACTCATAAAGGCTATTGGGGATTCTACATTCAGTTCATTCTTCTGTAATATGATACCAGACATGGTATGTTCTGAAGCATAACAATAAATAATAAAATTTATTTGAAAATTAGGGTTTACTAGAGTAGGTGTTTATACAATTGTTTCTTTAATATCTTCAAATTATTTCTTAATAGTCTCATTCCATTAGAAAGCCTATTTTTCACTCATCATCCCCACAATATATTTTGTAATTTCAGCAAAATTAGGAATGAACCTCCTGAGGAAGTTGATCTAGCCAAAGAAGGACTTAACTTTAGTCCTATTTGAAGGAATGCTTAGTTGTTGTATTGATATAACCCTTTCTAGATTAATATTGATTCCATCCTTTGAAACTAAGTGTCCCAACAACTTACCCTCTATTACACAAAAAATCAACTTCTTAGGGTTAAGAGATATGCCATGACTCTAACACCTTTGCAAAATGATCTCTAGATCCTTCAGATGATCTTTTTTTTTGAGAAAATAGTTAGATCATCAAGATAAATGACAATAATTCTATCTTTTATATCTATAAAGGATGAATCCATCACCTATTGAAAAGTTCCACTAGCATTAATTAAACCAAAGGGCATACAATTATAAGCAAAAGTTCCCTGGGGTGTAGTAAAAGCAATTTTATGTTGATTAGCTATAGCTACACTTATCTTATTATAACTTGAGAATCCATCCAACATGGACATAATTTATAACCTAGAAACTATTTGTAATATGTGATCCATCATAGGTAACGGATAATTATCCTTTAAATTGGCTTGGTTTAGATTCTTGAAATCAACATAGATTCTTATTTCTCCATTCTTTTTACGTATTGGGACAATGTTTGCCACCCAAGTGGAGTGATGAATGGGATAAATAATCCTAGCCTTCAACATTTTGTTAATATCCTTAAATATGGCCTCAAAAACCTTTGGATTATAATTTCTCAACTTCTACCTGAATGGGGTTACATTTGTTTTCAAAGGAATATGATGCTAAAATTGCCCATGCCTAAAATCCTTGAGGTCATCATAACACCAAGCAAAGACATCATTATACCTGATCAAAAAATTAGTTAATTTATTTTTCTCCTCTAGTTAACAACATCTAACAATATAAATCCACTTAGGATCAGTTTCACTTTCAATGTTTATTTTCTCATAGTCCCCCAAATTGCAAGAATCCTGAACAATCTTGCATTTTGTATATTCATCCTGTCGAGTAAATTTTTTTTATAAAGAGACCAATCCTTTGGGGATTTTATTTCCCTTTAACTGATTTTATTTTGAATTGATCCTTGGGTCAGGACTGAATTCTTTACATCTTGCTTCAGAACCTTCAAAATAAGTTCCCAGGAACTTCTTATCATTCTCTAATAATATTTTGATTTCCCTATCATTCTCAAACACTTGCCAACTTTCAACATTATCTAGGACATTAATATGGTATACCAATTCTATTCTATAGGAATCTATTTTGAAATTTGTGTGTGGGAGTAGAAGGGAAGCTAAAACTGCTAGATAATCTAGCTGTGTATTTAGATCTCTAGGAATTACTTCAATAAAAAAGGCATCAAAATTTTCTATCTCATCTCAAACTCTATTCTTGTAATGTCTTAATCTTTCATTTTTAACTAAAAAAATGCCTCTCACCTACTTAACAATTAATTTAGCATCTCCTTTTACTCTGAGCATCTTTATACCTTTTCCTTTGGCTTCATTTAACCCTAGCAATAGGGCTTCATACTTAGCAGTGTTATTAGTATTTTTAAATTCTAAATTAAAAGAGTAAGGAAAAGTTTTACCTTCAAGTGAGATCAAAACAACCCCTACTCCTGAACCAATGGTATCAAAACTACCATCAAATTCCATAGTCCATATATCATTTGAATGAACAACCTTTGGGATAGTTTCTTCTTTTATTTCTTGAGAAGAGAGAAAATAATTACCAAAGTCGCATTGCTTATATAGAATCTGAGATTTAGGATCATCAGAAAGATATAAAATAAATTTGAATTTAGGTTTAGGTTCTAGCTTAACTTTTTGCTTTCCCACTAGAATTTTAGCTTTTAACCAATCCAATTTAATCTACCCACCTAAATCTTTGCAAAAAGTTTTGCTCAACAACATCCCATAACTAGTAGGAATATCCGGTACCAAGATAATCAACTTCACCTTTTTATTAGGATAGGCTGCAAGAACAACTCGTGCATCTTTAATTTTTCCAAGCAAAGAAATTTGTTTTACATCCATGGAGTAATACCTACCAAATGTTTTTTAAGGGATAAGCCTAGGGATTTAGCTATAAAAGAAGGAATTATATTATCAAAAGCACCTAAGTCTATGATATATTTGTTGATTTTATGACCATTTATGAACAAAGAAACATAAAATGAGTTGGGCTTCATATCAACCATATAAGAAGTATCATCAGATGAATTGAGGATCATTATAGGAGTATGCATGGGTGATTTAGGTGAAGAAGCAAATAATTGGGCAAAGGGAGACTCAGTATTAACATTTAATTGACTCTCAGGTTTAACTTGTGTAGGGACATTTTTGACATATTTAACCAATTTATCAAGTTCTTTGGGTTTCAACTTGAGGTATTCAGTAGGGGATATTTGAATCTTTGCAGACTTACAAAATTCTAAAATATCAAAAGAAGTCTCATGATCATTTATATGTAACAATTTATTTTCTTAGGTCTTCAGATTAGCATCAGAGGTTCTAGTAAAAGGTTACTTACCTTTAATGGGCACATATTGAGTAGTAGAAAATATTGAATTCTTCTAACATTTGGTGAGGATAGCACATGAAGGATCTTTGAGAGTAACTAATATTTCACCTTCTCTTTCTGAATTTGATTCATATTCTAAGAAGTGTATTTTAGAGTCACTAGGTTCCTCAAAGTTCCTTTCTTCTTTGGTAGCCTCTCCCAATACATCTTGAGTAGTAGCCATTTGAGCATATCTAAACATCTCCAAATAAAAATTCCCATCATGATCAGTAGTCAAATGAAAGGCACACATATTCCCTATCCTAGGAGGAGCTTCAATAGTTAACCTTAGTTGTGCTAATGTGAGTGGCAATAACCTACTAGTATTCATCTACTGATTAATATTTCTCTTGTTGATATCTTGATATGGTTGTTGAAATGGGGTATTAACCTTAGGCATTTGCAAGTTCCTAGAAAGTTGGCAATGACAAAAAGGTGAAATTTTGGGAAGATATTTGGTTAAAAGGAAAACCCTTGCAAGATGAAATCCAAGATAAAGATGTTATAGACCGTTGCAAGCAAAGAGTGGGAATAATGGTTAACCAATACTGGAAGAACAACTCCTGGTTGAACCTCACTGACTATGATCAAGATTTTAAGGATATTTAACTATCCCTAAATGCTATATCTCTATACCCTAATCTTGAAGATAAGATTTTTTGGCACAATGAGCCAAGCAGATAGTTTAAATTTTCTTCCATTTTCACTTCAAAGGGAAATGGCAACAAACCGCTGTGGATGAAGGCCTGGATCAAGGGGCTCATCCCTAAAATCAAAATCTTTTTCTGGACCCTTCTCCAAAACAAAATCTTAACTTTGGAAAATTTATAGAAAAGAGGAATATATATTGTGAACAGGTGTATTCTTTGTAAGAAGGGCCTTGAAGATAGAGATCATTTATTCATAAACTGTTCTTTTACATAGCTAGTCTAGAAAGAGATCCTCAATCTATGGGGCATTGCATGGATCCATCATAAAAATGTGGAATTATCTCTTAAAAGCTGGTACTGCCCCTCCAAGAATTTTGAAGTAATTTTTTTATGGAAACTTACTCTTCCCCATATTTGGTGGGGAATATGGAAGGAAAGAAATAACCAAATTTTTACAAATAAAGAACTCCCTGGATGGGTGGTAGGACAAAACATCATTAGAGCTAATACGGAGAATTTTTTATCACAAAAGAATCCAAGCTCAACTCTCCAAGTGGATAATCCCTTAAGTACGGAAAATTCTAAAGGTAAACCTGATAATCCCAGATTAGGAGTTACATGGAATGCTCCCCCTCAAGGGTGGATTAAAGGAAACTTTGATGGAGCTGTTAAAGGGAATCTGGGGAATGCAAGTTGTGGTGGAGTCTTGAGAAACCATACAAGAAAGGTAATTGATGTTGTTGTAATCCCCATTGGTAAATCAAATTGTCACATTTCCGAAGCTACTGCTGCCCTTCAGACCATCAAAATAGCTGTGGATTTGGGATATCCCAAATTGTGGCTAAAAGGGGACTCATTGAACATCATAAATATTCTTAACAATAAAAATACTGTGTCTTGGACTATAGAGGCTATGGTAATGGAGATGAAAACCTTAATAATTTTTTTTGATAAAGTGACTATAACCCACACCTATCGTGAAGCCAATGGAGTTGCAGATTGGTTAGCAAACTATGCAGTCCAGACAAGACAAAAAGTGAGGTGGTAGGAAGCATTAGAAAAGAATGTGGAACTGAGGGTGCTCATTCTTCATGATGCAACTCATGCAAAGGAGGGAAAGATTAGATTGTAATAGAAATATAATGAGTTGGAGGAGTGGCTTCGCAGGGAAAGGTCTACAATCATTAAAGAGGAAGGCTCTTGAGAGTGAGAAGCGGATCCTGAATGTGCCCAAACAAAGCCAACTTTCAAATCAAATTGGAAGCAGCTGGGATCATTGTAAAGTTCATAGCGACTGGGTTTCAAAGGAAATGAGTATGGCTCACAAAAGGAAGGGAGAACCAAGGAAGTAGGAACCCAAAAACTGTGACGAATGGAGAGAGAAACAAGATGTCTGGAGAATTCTGTAGAAAGGAAAAGTCGTGAATTATATGGAAAGGCTCCATGGGTCAAAACCACATATCACTATGGCTTTTAAAAAAAATTGGATTGATGAAAGGGTCACTTTGCATGGTATCACAGTGAACCTAACTGAGGATTTTATAGTAGAGGTTATAGGGCTACCTACAAATGGACTTAAATTCTCCAAGCAGACAGGCATTTTGAATGAGGCCTTTTGTAAGTTCCCCAAGATGGATGTGCAAGAGTAGAAGCTGGTCAAGAATGGGGATTTCTATGAATTGGAATAGATTAAGGGGATATGGAGGGATGTCTTATGCTGTGTAAGGGAGTATTTCATCCTGGACGAAAGAAGCAAGAGAGTGCATAAATTCCACTTTGTTTTCCTTAATCATTTCAAACACAAGGTAAGATTGTCTTTTCCCTTTTACCTATGCTTCTCATTGGTCCAAATTTTATTTGCTCACAGGAAGAAGGAAACGCATCCTATCTTGCATGAAGGCCTAATTCTATTAATTGAAGGCTACTGTAAGAATAAAGCTATGGTTAAGAACCCTAACCAGGGGAAAAATAAGGAGTCTGGGAGCAGAAAGAGTGAAATTGTAAAAGGGAAAGACAAAATCAAGTTCCCCAGCACCAAAAATTAGAATGTAGAAGAAGATACAGAGCGGGAGAGAATTGATAAACCTAGGGAGGAAAATTTGGAGGAAGAAGAAGGTATTGAAAGCTGGAATACAAATTCAAATGAGGATGAAGAATGTCAAGAGAAGAATGAGAAAGGAGTCAGCAAAGAGGAGGAATCTGAACATAGTAAAGAAGAAACTGAGGAAAATCAGAAAGTGTCAGAGGAAGATATTGTCTAGGATGGCCCTATTGAGGACCCTGTTTCAAGAAATGAAAGGGAAAATACAGTTCAGGATGACAATCAAGAAATGGACATGGAAATTCAAACTAGAACAAAAGAACAGTATCAAAGGGGCTGAGAGGATCACTTTGAAGAAGGTGGGAACAGTCCCAATAAGAATTTTGAGGAATGGAGAGAGAAAAGGCAGAATGATGGAATGCACACATCTATGAGTTGGGCTAATCGCAAAGTAGAGGCTTCTCTCCAACTTGATTCTTGGATGTGTAAGGAGATTAAGGATCTCAAAAGGAAAGTGGAAATTATGGAAGATAACTAGAAAGCTGCATGGAAAAAAATTAACAACATGGAAAAATAGATAAGAGATATCCCAGTCAAGCTCAAAGATTACGAGAATAACCTTTAGGAACTCATTAGGGAGAATGAAATGAAAATGGAGGAAGTAACATCCAACATTTGTGCTGCAGCTGCCAATATTGGAAATAGAGCTAGCGAGGAGACCAAATCCTTAGAGGGGCCTAGCAAAAGGATGAGACAAAGCTCAAGAAAGAAGGCTACACAAGAGGGAGCCAAGTTGGCAGCAACTACCACTCAGGATACTGTTTTGAAAGGTAAAGAAACTATGAAAATGATTTTGGAACTGGAAGAATAGTTTGGTTCTTCTTGTTGGTTATGTTTTCTAGTCCTATCCTCTAGTTTCTTTTTGTAATCTTCTATTCATGGTGTAGCCAGATCTATGTTAAATCTGGGTATTGACCAATGGTCTCTCTGGTGGTTTTAGGTCCATATAAAACCTATTTTTGCTACTTCTCTGTAGTAGTTTTTAGGTTTTGCCTATGGTCGTTGATGCTTTATCTTTCTTTCCTTGTACTTGGGTTTTGGGGTCCCTTCAAAACCTGTTTTTACCTTAATCTAAAACCTTAGGCATTTGCCTTTTTAGGGCAATCATATCATTCACAAATCTTTAAACCACAAGATCTATAGAGGATGAAGGATGAGCATTAGGTATTTGGACTTCTTTCTTCCATTTTCTATCCATAATAAGATCATCTTCTAAACCAACCACCAAGTTTTGAATTATACCTCTTCTAAGATAAAAGCTAATATTAGGAGGCATAGCATTAATAAAGAAACATTTCTAATTCTCATTAATTAGTCTTTTAATAGTTGGGATTTTGTGCACTATTCTATTGAATTTGGTTATAAATTACCTCATAGGATCATGTATTTATTTCTTGAGTTGAGTCAACTGAGAAAGAAGGGAATGTTCATCTTCCATGCTCTTGAACCTATTTTCAAATGCAGATTTCATATCATTCTAGTTCATAATTAAAGAGTTAGCTAGATGATAGAACCATTGTGTTATAGTATTAATTAGAGTTTTCACAAAAAGTCTTATGGATACATCTTGATGTTTCACACCTAACACACTACATTCTACTGCAAAGGCACTCAAATGTTCCTCTGGTGATTGTCTTCCATCTCCATTAAACTTAGGTAAGTTTTTCCTTACATTTTTAGGTAGAGGATTCAAGTTGGCCCTTAAATTTAGAGGCCCTATGGCTACTCCCCAAGGTTGGTCCCTTGGTAGAAAGCTTATAACAGAAGGGACGATGGTACTAGAAAGAGTTGAGGCTTGATAGATAGGGAATGTAGAGGGTTTAGGGAGGTTAGGAGGTCTACTTCTATCTCTTTTGATATGGGTATAAATATAAGGAAATTTAAGCTTTATAGCATTTGAAAAGTAGGATCTTCAACTCCCTCTCTTCTTAAAGATCTTGTATACCTTCTAGAATATAGCTTATAATTTTGTGATTAGATAGGCAGTTATTGGTTTTTAGGTTATTTTTGATCTCTTTATACTTTAGGGGCTTAGTTTCTTGATATATTTTTTGCTTGTCTCCTCCTTTGCTTGAGAAATAACAATCTCAAATTATTAGCCAATTCTTCTTCTTTTTCTAATACTATGCTTGCCCTCCTATAATCATTAATATTTCGATGAGTGCACCAAGCAAGGGTATTTAACTAACCAGTTATATCTTCCTACTCATCTTGAAAACCAAGATTAGGTTGTAGAATAGGAATTATATATTTTTTCTAGAAGCACCATTGTTGCTTCATATTAAGGTGACTAATCTTTCAATAAAGAATCTTTGATCCCTAGTGGAGTTTCCAAAAACTATTGGCTAATAGATTTGTCGTAATTTATTCTAACTCTATACCCTTTTATTTCAAGAGAAAATAAGTTAAACAACAAATGGGTGAACTATCAGGAATAGTTCCCCTCTAAATTAAGGTATAGCTCCCTTTAAGATCTTTAATGAATTCAAATTATTCTAAATATTTAGATACACCTTTAACTAAAAAGTGCTTAAAGGAAAAATAACATCCATATATCATCATGCTATGAATGCATGATTTTATAAGATTATTTGGTAATAGAATATATAGACTCCATCTTCAATAATAACTAGATATAAACATGTAAATTGTTGAACCAATAAACAATAAAACACATACAATGAGTTGTCCAATAAAAGAGCAATTACCATATGAAACAAGATCACACATAGAAAATCCAATTTCAAATAATCAAATGCATAGATCTAAGAATGCAGTAATTATTTATCCTTTTCATTCACAGATGAAAAATATTTCAGAAAAACATCATATATATTATAAAACATGTAATATTCAACTCTAAAACTTCTTATTTCTTTTTCTTTTTTCTTTTCTCTATGTTTTAATAACTAAAAAACCACACACACACACACATAGTTACCCTAATTATCTGATCTTTTAAACCGAACCCAGAGTTAAAGTAACTCTAACCCATACAGGATTTAGTTTTTACAAACTCATTTAAAAACCAAGTTTTAAATAGAATACCAACTAAATAACTAAATAAAATATTATGCAAGTAAGATTAGGACTGGGGAGATGGATTAAAATCTCTAGATTTGTTTTACTTAGTCAAGGAGATAAGTTGCACTTTCCACTCCCAAGATGTTGTAACAAATTCTTGGATTTTTGATAAATTAGGGATGCTGATGTGTTTCATTATTACCTTCCAAATTTCTTTCTCCCTCAAAATTTTCCCTACTTTCTTGGCATACTTCGAGAGTTCATCGACACAGATATGGAGTGATTACACCTTTGAAATCCAAGAAAAATCTTCAGTTAATAAGTTGTCATTTTCTTTAATGAAGCTGATCTTTTCCCTATAGGACTGAATCATAGTATCATTGTCTTTTTCAGGTTCCCTATCATCCTTTATATAATTTACATTAATACATTGTAAATCATGCTGCAAGAATTGAGTGAATTTATTTATTTCTTTGATCATTTTATTAAGTTCAATTCACCCTTGTCTGGATATTGAATTCCTCCATTCAATATTTTTCTTACTTACATACAACATATTCTCATTCAGACCTATCAAATTCTTTTCTAATTTTTTTTTTGTTATCCCATATTTCTATACTTCATCAATTTGATTCATCACATTCATCCATTTACCTTCATCTTTTATCCATTAAGCATTCTATGTTTTAAATTCTTCGATGGTAGCTATGGTTTGATCATATATATTCTTAAGTTCATGAATGTATTCTATACCTTTCTATATGATGCCATCCAACCAATCATCAAATACCCTAGAAACCATTTTGTTTTTGTGTATCTGGTCTAGCATCTTTTGATTGACTAGTGATTTTGGATCAAAAGATAGGGGCAATTGGGTAAGAGGTTGTGGATTTGGGTTATGAATGGTGTCAATGTACTCTTCCATTGACCACAAGGTCTATTTCAACTCCCTTTTATCTTTCTCATCTTTACAGGTTTGATTGACTATTCTTTTGATGGAAGCTTTAAGGTGATGCACATCTATGGCATGTGATGCAGTCCCAAGATCTATATTTTCAATTTTAAAATCCTAAACTATAAGATCTTAAACTTCCTCATTAGTTATTGGTTGAGTTATTTCTACACTCCAATTCCCTATGTTAGGGTCAATGTCTACCCTGGATATTGTTTTTAGCTTCTTAGATTTAGGATTCTTCCCTAGGCACTTGCTAACTATGTCCTCCAATGGAAATAAAAATGGGACTATTTTTCTTTTGTCATCAATCAAACTTTCTAGCCATTTCAGTGTAGAGGTTGGGACTTCTCTACCAAGATTTAACTGATCAAAAGGCACATCTAAAATCATCATTAAGTCAGTAGACTCTAAAGCAACCTCTATCTATTTTTTTTCACTAACCTCCTCTGCCATTAGTGAATAAAACTCTTTATCACCTATTGCTTCTCCTGAATCTTCTTCATAATTCAAGTTTACAACTATTCTCTTAGAAATATACTTCATCCTCTTACTTTTAGTTCTTTATCTAGTGGTATGAGGGAGTAGAATAGTTGTGAGGCTTTTCTTAGATTCTCTGATGATAGGACCCCTTTCAATTTTAGGCTTGTAAGTACCTGCATCATAGATAGAAATAAGCTGATTATAAGAGCTTATTGGGGATGGTGATTCAACCATTGATGCACATTATAGGGAACCTTTATTTTTAACTTCTTCTAGCCTACATTCCCTCAACCATTTCTTAGTTCTCTTTATTACTAGGAGATTTCTGACCTCAATTCAATCCTCTTCATCTTTATCCCAATCAATTTTTGGGATAGGTAATTATTTTAGTTTTTCAAATTGAGGATCAATCATCTATTCTTCATTATCAACTATTCCATAAATTTTTATATTTAAATTGAGGGTGACTATTTATCCCAAGGATAATCTACACCAAAGTCTCTTTCTACCCTCAAATTCATCTAAAAAATCTTCCCAATAATCCTCTATTTGAGGGATATGTGAAAATCCTATCCCAAAATCTAAATTATCTCTGGCAAAGCCTTTGCTATCAAACTAGGATTCGGCATTATAATTCTAAAAATTGATTTTTTTAAGACCCACTTCTAAGTATATGATGTCAAAAATTGACTGACAAGAATAATGTCCAAGTTCAATGGGAAAAGAGATACTAGCTTCCTTCTTCTTTGAGAACCTCTTACCCATATGGACTAGTTAAACATACCTAGGCAACCTCACAAGTTCACCATCAAAATGCCCAACTCTGATATAAGTAAATTTGGGGAACTAGATAAAGAAGCTACCATAGATACTAATCAACTGCATTGCTTTATCAGACATTTTATCTCTTATATTGCATGCCAGTTCATAAATCATTCTTTTAGTAAAAACATCATTTACCCTCCTATAATTATCATAATAATTATGCATCTGTAACTGTGAATGATAGTCATAAATTTTGGTGTTTTCAACCAAGGGTGCATGAGGTATCCCTAACCACTATCTCATAGATGCTAGGCAATAGAAAAGATATAAATACATACAAAAATATTTACTTCTCAAAAAATTTATAAGACTCAGATGCAAAAATTTGGCTATAATTTTGGCCTAGTCTAAATATTGTTCCCCTTGGAAGATCACCTGGATAAAGAAATACACCCAATCTTTCCAATAATATACCTAGGAGTTACTCTTCAACCTGTGTAGTAATACCACAATATCCATTACCTCCTAAATCATGTGATTTCTTATCAGTAGTCTAGGCAGTCTTAAACCCCCCTTTTAGAATTTCAATAGCCAATTCCTTGCAATCATGCTCTTGTAATTCATTTTATTTAATGATAAATACCCATAAGAAGAATTAATATTGAGATCAGAATAGGGTTCTTTGGGTGGAATTATCATCACAAACATTAGGGTTTATCTATCAACATGAAGTAAAACATTACCATCTACATTTTTTATGCACCTATTTTAGGGTTCATATCTATTCATGCACTCTAGAACTAATTTGGGGTATTATACAGCCATAAGAAAGGCTGTAGCTTTGACCAAACCACTTTTTACTATCTTCTTCATTATAGGATTCAATACAATATTTTTAACCCTCTCCCTAAAATATTCTAAGTCATATTGAACTAGAGAGGTGTCCCCAAATTTAGGAAGAGAATAGATGAGACTAGAACCATGCTCGTAACCAAGACAAGCTAACTTCATAACTATAGATTAGAGGATATAATGAAAAAGAATGATTCAATCTTATTAAATAAAGTTAGCAAAAGGATTTTACTTTCTAGTTAAGAAATGGAAACAACTTACAGGAAGAGTAGAACTCACCTTCAATGTATCTGAAATAACTATGAAATTAGGAAACAAAAATCTTATGCCTCTACATTGTTCCCCATTTTCATCACCCAGTATGTTTGTTTGCTAAATTTGGCTTGTTCTCTCTTGATACAGACATTAACTAGGTCGAATAACTATTAACTGAAACAATATGTGCTAAAAATGCTTGATAAGACATGAACTATGACATATGCATTAATGGCAATCATTCTTCATGAATGACCTTGATGAATAATGATTATCCATGACCTTATAAATAGTTAAAAATTTCCACTTCATAATGAGTTTCATATATATTATCCTCTAAATATCCCACTAATTTTGACTTAGAGAAAGCCTCAGGGTGAGATGAGAGTATAGTCACTGAACGCTTGAACCATTGAACTTTTGGAATTGGTTCAACCTGAAGGTTCAAAGATACAAGATGAAATACATAGACTGACCAATAGTCACATGACTTTTCAAGAAACTTTGAACTTTGAAACAGTGAACCATTAAACAGTTGAACTCTACTATGAGGTTCAAGCAGTAGGTTCAACTATACATTAATTTATACAAGGGAACTAAGTGAACAGACTCCTTACAAAACATTGAGTATTAAACTCTTGAACTATTGAACTCTTGAACTTTGAGAATGGTTCAAGTTCAAAGGTTCAATTCTATAGAAATTTCACACACAAAAGATGATAGGTGGGTTAAGTTTAAAAAAATAAAGAGCCAACTTAATAAACAAAGATATGACCAATAAGGGGAAAATGATAAGTCAACTCTTGCTTAAGTAAATTCAAAAAAAAATTTAATAAGGGTGACTCAAAAGGTAACAAAAGGAAAAAGTCTATTTAATTTGGAAATGATAATATGACATTCATATTGAATTAATAGGAAGGAAGTGAGACTTTTCTCTTATATGATGAGTCAAACATGTAGTTAATATCTTAAAACAACATAAGAATGACTTAGGTGAACATATTATGTATATTCATTTGATATTGATGATATGATTGAAGTGTAGTAAAGGAAAAATTTCATTAAGTGAATGTATTTTTAAAATTTGAGACATATGGGTAATTGAGTCAAATTAGTAATGTTGTATGTGCATAATTCACTTAGTAATGAAATTGTAAACTTCTACATAACTACATTGGACCCTAATCCCACACTAGTGGTATGTATGGCAGTCTTGTTGTGGGCAGAGGCAAAGTGATATTTACAAGGGGAGTGTGGTTGGGTACATGATAATGTAAAACATATAGGTGTTTGAATCTAAGCTTAACTTATCATCATTTAGATCCACTTGCTTGTGTTACAATGATGTGTTTATTATATGTCAAAATTAGTCTCTACAAACAATAGACCACTCATTATTGACAACGTGTCAGAACTCAGTTTGATCTACCTAAATCATAAAAATATAGATATCTGATTGGACTTGTGCATTGTGTTGAAGGTATAATATTTGTATTTTTTAAATTTACAAATCCTTAATGATTTTGGGTAATGGTTATGTAAACCATTTATTTTGGGTCATTGGTCATTGAATTATAAGGTACACATGCACACACACATGCATACACACGTGTACACACACACAAAGTAACTCATTTTTTAAATTTTGAATGAGAATATATATTGATCTCACTATAAAATGGTTAGGTATGTAACAAATAATTTAGGAAATGTAAATGGATGATTTCATTGTATAAATATTTCAATTGAAACCATAAACACACCTTGTATTTAGATAAAAATTTAAAGAAAAGAATATTTTTGTAAAAGATAATGAAGGCACCCTTTAAAATTTATTGTGGTTTGGTTTAAATAATTAATATTAAGATTATGTTTTTAAAAAATAAAAAATGGAAATCAATAATGACCAACTACATATAAATTCTACTTAATAAAACTCTTTGATAATTGACTAGAAAATTAATAAAAGACTAGGATTAATAGTGTAAGCATGAATCTTTAGTGCCAAAAAGATAAATTCATAGAGACACATAAATCACAATGTGTTAAGTTGAATAATTATTCGTGTAATGACTTAAATTGGAAGCTAGTTAAATAAGCTAATAATAGGGCTTCATTTTATACTCTTTTCTAAATGGAAACTCACAGGCTTGAATGGATTAAATAATTGTTTAGATGTGGTTTGGAATTTTTTAATTTTTAATAAAAATATATTGATTGTATTTGTACAAATTTATAAGGTTCATTGAAAACATATTTGAAGAAGGCACTCTAAATTGATAAAATAATTTGTAATGGACTTATATTCTTTAAAATAATTAGATGAGTTCAATAAAGTAAATTTTCATAGGATTAAGAGTATGTAAAATGAATAAGATTGATGTACTTATTAGTTTTAAACTTAATCTAATTAAATTGGAGTGACTCAATGAATACACATGAATTTACCCTCACTAAATTTAATCATTGCATAAGATCATATAATAAGACGACATAAACATATGTAAAGGTTTATATAAGTTAGTTTAGAGATGGTTATATTTATAATTGGAAATAAATATGAATAAATGAATAAACTATATAAGGATAATCTTGCATAAAATATATTAATAAGTGAGAAAGATGTATTGCTTATAATGGGGGTTTTAAATGATATAGGGAATAAATAAGATTAATGGATATTTAAAATAGAAGGGAAATATTAGTTTGTAATGATTAGAGAATCTCAATATGGAACACTTAAAGAGTAATTATTCCAAGTCTAATTTTGGATAATGGCTTAAATGATATAGATGTTCATTAATGCCTAGTGTCATTAAAAAATAATATTAATAAGTTATATTGACATTAGTCAACTTTGCACGATGCATGAAATCCAGTCCACATCAATTATAAACATTTCATTAATAAGGAATGACAAAATAAATTTTATCTTGAGGTTGATAATGAATTATGAAAAAAATAGATGGGTTCATACTAAATGTGAAATATGATAAGACATTTATGCCTAGGTAATAAGGACTTGATCCACTTATTTATAATGATATTATTTAATGACTATGAGATAGTTTACATTTATAATTGATGATAGGATTATGATCATAATTAAATGTGATCATGGTAATATTATGTTTTGATTTAAATTTCAATAATCATAAGTGTCATAAATGATTAAGAAATAAATATGAAATTTGTTAAGGAGTTAGGCTACCAGAAAAATGAGTAAGAACATAAAGTTTATCTACTCACAAAAAATAACAAATCCAATGTGAACATTAAAGTCCATCTATTTGTTAAGTTAGTTTCGAATGGTAGTATAAATAATTAAGTATATTAATATTTTTTTTTAAATTACATAATTTTTAATTATTGATATGTTTAGTGTGTAAATAAAAAAAATTAAATCTTTAGTTTTAATGGACTTTACATTTGGTAATAGAATGGGATTATAACACTCAAAAAAATTTAATACACATTTTAGAAAAAAATAGTTGAGTGCTCTCAAAACTATTTTTAAAGTGTATTTCTAGGTGTTTGAACTTTCATCGATTATTCTACATGATAAACCTTACATGGTGGTGACCATTACCTAACTCATCTATTAGTGATCTATATGGATGGGTCAATAGATGGCATCTAATAAGTTCTCACTCTTTATAGTGTTGACACGTGATAAGTAATTGTTGGTGTATTATATGAGAAATACAATAAGGGTTAGTCAAGCATGTTTTTGTTATTTTGTTTCAAGGAAATGGATCAATATTTGAGGGTCACATTAATTGAAAATTATTGACTTGTATATTAAAGTCGAAGAGGCACAAGGTTTCCTACGTGAAATAATAACTTTTGATATTATCCATAAAACATGGATTTTTTACAAGGAAGAAGAGTGAATAACATGTGTGTGAAAGCATGAGGTTTATCAAAAAAATAGAAAATAGTTTGTCTTCAGTGGAACATGGTGGTTATCAGTTAGTAGGAAAGCATGGAATGTGTTGAGAATTTTCGGTGACATTTTATACTTTGTGTAGCTTGGATGAGAAAGGCCTAATCAAAATTGGAACGTATGTATAAAATTTAGTTAGTTCAATGTAAATTCCTAGATGGATATTCCTATTAATAATAGGTTAGATATGGCATGCAATACTAATGCTTAAAATATTAAAAAAAAAATGACCATGACAACATAATAATATTTCAATAATCCTATATGAAAGTTGTATTTTAATTAAACTTGCATAAAGAGTTTTTCAATGTAAACTTTCTTAAAATTGGTATTACACTTGCATAGAGGAGGTCTAAAATATTACTCTTATTTGATTATAAAATAGTTAACTAGATTACCTAATTGATTATGTAAATCTAATCCAATCATTATATTACATGAATGATTACGTAAATTTAACTTGTTAAAGCAATGAGCCAAACTTCTGTATTTTTTTAATAATATTTTTGAAGTCCATAATGACTTGGAGATTTTAATTCCATTAGGTGTATGGAAATTTAGGTGGACTTATTGTTGTTTAACTTCAAAATATGACCTTTACACCATTGCTAAAAAAGGATGGTGAGAATGGGCTCATGTGGAGTGGGAAATAGAGGAAACAACCATGAGAATGGTAGGGAAAGAAATGTTTCAAGAAACCAAAATGAAAAAAATGCTAAAAATTAGTAGGAAAACAAGGGAGATATCCTCCTAATAATGAAACAATCCTATGAGGGATTCTTAACCATCTTGATAAATTCTAGGTGAGTATTCTTTCCCAAAGTAAACCATGTAACTCATTTTTATGATAATAATGATAATGATCATAACCACATTACCAATGCTAACTATAAAAAATAAAATAACAATTAGGTATGACAAAATAGAGGAGTTGTTATGACTCTATTTTATTAAGGCCTTAAGAAACAACCACCGCCCCACTTCTCAGAAAAGGGATTTAGTGATGCATTTGAGGAATGGCTCGTTGAGTTGATAAGATACTTCGAGCTACAACTAATGAGCTCAAATAGAAGGCCATTTTTTTAGTTTTACCAAATGGAATTTGAAACAACTCTTTTCTATGAGAATATAAGTGATAAAAAAAATAGTTCAAGTCTATATTTTTACTTAAATAACAAAGTTTTATATGAGATGCTTGAAAAAAATGTGTATTATAATGGATTATTCTCATTTGTGTATAATCTCATATACACATATGTGGGTATGTGTATTTGGGTGAATGTAATAATATGAATGAATTTTTTATAATGATAATAAAAATTATAGAAATGGCATTACATTTATGTTATGAGTAAGATAGAAAGGAAAGGTTTATTATTATCTCTCCTAAACTAGTAAAAATAAATTGATGACTTATAGTGTGAATTTTGTTATATATTTTGATATAGAATAGTGAAATTGGTAATTTTATGCATACCAAAAAAAATCAATTGGGGAAAAAACTATTTTTTAAAAAAGTGTAAGTGTTTTTCAAAAAATATGATTAATCAAGAAAAAGTTAGAAAAACATAAAATTGTCAAAGAAATATAGAAAAATGAGAAAAAAAGTTTTTTTTTAAAAAAAATTTGAAGGCATAGATATACATATTAGACATTTAAATTACATAGAGAATAGCTATATATTATGAGATGAAGTTAAATGAGATTGTATGCCATAACAATCAGCCAACTATTTTCTTTCATTAATTTCTAGACTAATTAATTTACATTACATTTGTATTTCAAAATGCATACTATTATCATTTACAAAGGAAAAAAAAATGGGAGGGAGCCAATGAAAATGAGGTAGAATAGGTATCAAAAGGTGTACATGTTGAAGCTCTAGGGTTAGAGCCTCTCCTAATTTTAGAGACAACCTCAGTATCATACCCAACCTTCTACATCAAGTCAAAATCAACATCATCATAAATAGGGTCATCATAATTTTTGAGCCATTAAAAATTTGGATTGATTTGGTAAAGTTTAATCTGGTGGTATTCCTTTATGGTACATAACATTATTGAATAGAATTCATATGTTAGTGGCTTGGAAAATAATAATTTATAAGAATATAAATAAATTTTCCATATGAATTGAGAATTATAAATGTAAAATTTATTAACCTTGAGATTTATTCATCTTTAGATAAATATTGTGGTGTATAAACACCAAATAATTCATCTATTCTTGAGTGTGTTGATTACATTTTTTGGAATATATATGTTTGAACACACTCCAACTATACTAGCAAATAGGTGAACTATATGGATGGCTCAAAATGTGCATTTACATCCATTGAAGGTGTTTAGTTTATTTTTCAAAGAAATCTCACCATTTTTATACAAAATAATTTTTGTCAAGATTTTAAAATGCATAATTGAATAAAAATTTAAAATTTTCATTGTACGTATGTATAAAAATTATCTACCTTGTTTGAAGGTCTTCCTCTTTGTGATGGTTGTTTTACTAGAGAAGAAATCCCTTGCTTGTACATAAAAAACTCTCCAATAACTACCTCAAAATATCCCTAGAAAACATTCTCTCCATATAATTAAATAGGCCCTCTGTGAATTATACATCATCTCAAAATTAGTTGCTAAAGAACAACATTGGATTCAAGAAATATCCAGCTACACAGAGGGGATAATGCATGTATTGTTCAAATATTTTATCAAATATCTCCCATAATGGCATGTATTTGGCCTTGCTATTTTCTAATTTACTCCTAATATTTCCTTTGGACCTATCAATTTCTTAATATAGATAACCCATGAGGGTTTACCCGCATCGATGAGTCTCAAAATTTAAACTAAAGGCTCAAAGAATAACAAAATTTTATCTACCTCATCCCAAAAAGATAGTGATAAAATATAATCAACCACCATTTTTCCCTCCATATTTTTCATAAATGAATATTACATCCACTCAATTGAAATTGGAATTCATATTAAATTCATTTGTTGTTAAAAAAGAGTTTGAAATACAATAAAGTGGGTTGTAAACCTTGTCACCCCTCGCTTAAGAAGTTTCTTGCCATTTATGAATGCATGCATTATATTAATCAATCTTGTGTGGGTTTTTATTAAAAACCTATTTTACCCATGGAATTTTTTATATGTCATCCAAGATCAAATTAAGATAATGTACCACATATGTAGTCCAAAACATAGTTCCATATTTGTCCATAATAAGTCTCCCAACAACCACATAAATAACAACATTATTTGTAATGAATTGAACCATGTTTTGTGGCCCCACATAAATAAAAACCTCATTAAATAGATGAAAGAGTGTCTTCCTTGATTTTATAATCTCATATTCATCGACACTCTTAATAAAATTTTTGCCAATTTCACATGACAAAAGGAAGTTGATCAATGTACGACTTCATCCATCCATCCATCCATCCATCTGACATTATAATACATCCTAATATTTTCCATTTCTTATGATGTTTTGTAAGAACATCACTCAAATTCTATACAACATCCTTCAACAAATAAATATTAAAAGCCTTGTATGATGGAGTAGTGAACATGAAACTTGTAATAGTCATTGCAGTTGCTATATGCTAGTGTTGTACCAAAATTTAGATAGTGTCTTCTTTGCCTACTCATAGACAATATTTTTACAACCTATACTCTCTAGTGTGGTTTTAATTCCATGTGTAGTGTGAAAGCTTAAAAAGGCATAAATGTTTCCCATAATTACATTTATCCTACAAGGTACTAATCCAAGGGTATATTATTAAAGAGTTATAATGAGAAATATTTCCACCATATTTCACAACTAAAAATATTAAATATGTTCAGATGAATGTCAAATATAATATAAATCACAAAGGAGGGTTAGGTTAAATTTTTTTAAATTTTTGGGTGTATTTGATATTTTTTACTATAGACAAAATTTCAAACTGCCCATTCATATGAGGTTTTGTAGATTGATTTGTTGAAAAAGGTGCTAAAAACTGGGTTGAAAAAAGTGTTTTGAACCAAGTATAAAAATTAATCATGATTAATCACATTTTAATAACACATTTTTATACTATAATTTTACATATAAATTTGTGAAAGGGTTAACCTCTTCCAAAAATTATTAAACAAAAAATACATAAATATAAATATTTGTTTAGGTATACTTTTGTATATCCTTATATTAATATAAATAGATACTTATATATAAATATATACATGTACTTGTATGTGTATACATATGTATGTGGGAGTTTATTTTTAAAGTATGTCAACATTTAGAAGTTAACTTAAAATTTGACTCTTACTTGATATTAAGTAAGGGACAAACCTAATCTAAAACTGATTTTCCTTTCTCCCCTTTTGAAATATGCTTACAAAGATAGGGGAATTTGTGTTGCTTTATTTACATTGTTATTGGAAGATGTTGGGGTGTATTGTGAATACTTTATTTAACTTGTTATTAACTAGAAAAGATATAATTATTTTGGTAAATCTTTATCAATTTACTATTTCATTAATTTAATATATGATTAGATATCTCTAACTAGAATAAATATTTGCTCAAGGATTTGAGTTTGGTTTGTGTGATGAATTTATTAACTTAAAGAAATCCTTATCTTTTTAGTATGGGTAAGTAAAATTAAAAATAGAGGCTATTTTAGACATGTATGCATTATGATAACCTATAGTCTTATAAAGATAGTTTGAATATCTAAGAAGAAGTGCTATGATCTTGATATTATAGACCTTCACAAGTAATAGTATTTTCAATGGTTAGCAGACTACTTTTGGTAATATGAACCTTGGATAATGTTTAATGATGCTTATAAATTTTCTATGTTTCTTTAGATTATGACTTTGATTTATATATGTATATACACTTATCACATTTTAATAAATCAGTACATGACACATAGTCCTAAATAGTTTGGTGTGTCATTATATAACTAAATTTCACCTTAAAAAATTTATCTCTTCAATGATTGAAGGTAAGAAAATAAGAAGGAAAGAAATAAAGCCAAAGGATTTATGTGTTTACTATTTGTTATAAGTAATAGAAATGAAATTTTGGGCTTACTTATTGTTTGGGACTTTATTAAGTTGTTGAAGCATTAAATTAGACATGTATTTATGTAAAGGTTATAAGGAAACTTGTATTTATTAATGTTATGGAAATTATGTAAATGTTTTATTTTATTTGGAGATAATAAATACCTATAAGATTAGGATTATTGACATTTAATTTTTGTTTCTAGTGGACTATAATTGTTCATGAAACTATTAGATCAATCTATGTCTATATTAGATCTAAAAAATGCCTCTAAGAAGAATATAAGTTGTGAGATATCGTAAGATGGATGGGTAGTGAATTATGATTCATTAAAAAAAATGAAATTGAATTTCCTACACATGACTTAGATCTTAAAAAAATGGTTCAAGCATTGAAAATATGGAGGCTTTATTTGTTGGGAAATCAATTATATCAAGTCCATTCATTGAGGTTTATGACACATCAACTATGTCAAGGGAAAATAAAATTAAGTTACCAATTCACTCAACATATGTGCTTACATTACTTTAATTTCTTGAATCAAGTCTGAATTCAAGGACTTAGTCCTCGAATGGTAGTAAAATGACAAATTTTACTAAAAAATATAGTTTGAAAAAGCTATACTATATAATTGAAGTCAAAAAAATTGATTGTTTCTTTGACATAGATGGGATATTAAGATTTCAAGGTAGAATTTATGTACTTCAAACATGTAATATGAGGCATAAAATCTTAGATGAGGTGCATAATACACCTTATTATCACATCTAAGTATAATAAAGATGATCCATGATTAAAAATGTACCATTTTTTGTTAGATTTGAAGAAGATAGTTGATTTCGTGTCCAAGGACCAAAAATGTATGTCAAGGAAAAAAATTAATTCAAAGGGGAAGAATATAAGAGTAATGATATAATCTGATTAGTTGAGTGAGAGAAAAATAATGTAAAAATATGAAAATATTATGCATTAACACTCGAATTCACTTATTTGAATAAGTTACTAGGCTAGTGCTATTACAAGGAGGGGAGGATATCATATCACCTTTTGAGAAATTATTCCTATTGTTATGGATTTGATTAAGTTTGTGATTACATATGCCATTGAAGATAAATAACCATTTTTTGTTGATCTACTATCATTCTATATCAACACAAAAAATTTAATTTACATTACTATAATTAATCAATCATTATAAAACTCTTACACTAATGTTATTATTCATTATTAATTATATTGGAAGGTGTTATTGACTATATCTAGGATATGCATGTTATTAAAAATTTAGTTAATTATGGTTTTGATTAATATTGGTGAAAAATTATTATTGTGGATACCCTATTGCATAAAAAAAATTGGTACAAGAAACTCATTTTTAGCATACATATAAACAATCATGATGTTATATGGAGTGACTGCATGGATCTAAACCCCATATTACGATGCCATTCTTCAAAATCTGGGTTGATGATAGAGTAACCCTCCATGGTGTTACTGTGAAACTCACAGAGGAATTCATTATAGAAGTTATAGGGCTCCCCATGGATGGAATTAAATTCTCTAAGCAGACTAGTATTTCAAATGCTGCTTATAAAAAATTCCCAAAAACGGATGCAGAAGAGAAACAATTGGAAAAGAGTGGAGATTTCTTCAACTTGGAGCAGATAAAAGGAATCTAGAGAGATGTTCTTTCCTACATTCATGAGTATTCATCCTAGATGGTAGAAACAAAAGAGTTCATCAATTTCATTTTGTCTTTCTTAATCATTTTAGGCATAAAGACAAAATCTCCTTCCCTTTCTATTTGCACTTTTCACTGCTTCAAAGTCTGTTTGCTCATAGAAAGAAGGAAACTCGACCAATTTTGCATGAAGGACTGATTCTTATTATAGAGGGATACTACAAAATCAATTCTATAGTTTTGAATCCTTATTCTATAAAAAATAAGGATGCATAGGGTAAGAAGAATGGAAAGGTGAAGGGGAAAGAAAAAGAAAAACCTAAACCCTCCAGTCTTAAAAAATAAAATGTTGAAGAGGAATATGAGTGGGAAAGTTCAAAAAGTTTTGAGAATAATGTTATTGAGGAAGAAGAAGGGACAGAAACTGGGGATTTTATTTCAAATTTGGTAGGGTACCAGGAAGATGAAGACAAAAGCGAGAAAGAAAATGAAGGGGAAAAAACAGAGGGTAATACAAAATAGAATAATTCTAATCATGAAGACAAACAGAATGTGGTGGGGGGAAGTGTTAAAGAAACTAATAATTTAATTATTGATTTAGCTTTGATAAGAGAAAAGGAAAATTTGGTTCTACTTTCCAATCTTGCCATGGAGATTGGAGAAAAATAAAAGGATGAGCATGACTAGCATAAAGACCCTACAAAGACAAAAGAGGAGAAAATGATGGAAAGGGAGAATCAAATTTAAAAGGATGAGTCCTTTCCACAAGATAATGTAGATGATAGGTGTGATGCTAGCTATAGGGATAATAAGATCTCCTTCATGAATTCAGTCAAATTCAAAGTGGATGAAATCTTCCAAGTTGATTTGTGGATGCATAAGGAAATGATAGAGTTGAAAAAGAAAGTTGAAATAATGCAACATAACCAAGAAGCTGATAGGATTAAAATCAATAATTTGGAGAAGCAAATGAGTGATATTCCAATTAAGCTTAAGGAATATGAGAATAATTTGAGAAGGATCATTAAGGAAAGTAGAATGAAAATGGAGGAGGTTACTTCTAGCATATGTGCGGCAGCAACTAACCTTGGAAAATGAGCTAATGAAGAAATAAAATCTCTGGAGGGGCCTAGTAAGAGGACCAGGCAGAGCTCAAGAAAGAAAGCATAGCAAGAAGCTACTACTTTGGCTGTAATATCCATACAGGATACATCAATGGTTGGAAATGAGACAGTGAAGATGATCTTGGAACTAGAAGACTAAAGTCCTCTTTGTTTTTTTTTTTGTTCTGGTCCTATCTTTTGGATGTTTTAATTGTTTCTGAAAGTTGGATCTTTATTTTATAAACTTTTTTTGAGTTTCCAGGTCTATGTAAAACCTGTGATCTTTCTTAAGGTTATAGGCTATGGTTTTAGGTCCTTGTAAAACCTGATTTTGATACTGTTTTATAGTTTGTTTTAGGATTGTTATTCCTATTGGGCATCTTCGTATCATCTATCTATCTTTGTTAAAGGGTTTTATGGTCCCTTCAAAACTTGCTTTTACCTTAATCTAAAACAATCATGATGTTATGTCTTGATTTATCCCATTTCATGATTTTAGATGACTATATATAATCTTGTTTATAGTGTGTTTGAGTGTGATTATTAATACTTGGGTTTATTTTATTTTATGTAATAATTTTATAGATGTAATTTTTTCACATAAGTATATCACACCTGCACCCTTGTTTCCATTATATTGTTTGAGACAATAAATTTACCTTTACACACTTATCTATTATTGGTATTTTGATTTATAATTTCTTTGGAATTTACTTTCCATAGTTTAGATTCCTTGGGTAGTTTTGATGTTATGCTAGATCTCACAATTTACACCATCCTCAAGCTATGCATGTGATTTTGATTGACCATTTGGTACTTCTTAAGGATCATACATTTCTATCCTATTATAACATAGACATTGATATATATCTTAAAATTTTCTTATAATGTTTAGATCAAATGACCCTTAGGGGTTAAATTCATAACCAAACTTCTATGTATCCTATAGCCTATATGCACAAAGTTTAAATTGAGCATATATATTAATTAAATAATATTGTGTATTAATGGGGTCATATAATCAATAATATATTAAGGATTTTATTGGAGTTTCAAATTTATTTGGAAGTTAATTTGTTTTACAAGCTTAAAATATTAGCAAAGCTTAAAAAAAATTATAGTTTCAACAATAAAGAATGAATTAGAAGCACGATTAAGGTTTGGCATTAATTTTTTAATTTATCTTTAGCATGATGAGAAGTAATGGTCAAATATTTAGGTAGATCCATAGGAAAAAATGATTTTGTAATTTTCATACAATAACAATAGTGAGTATGCTTAGGAATTTAATTATAATGAATGGATTAAGGCTTCAAATCTAATCTAATTTAGTTCAATTAATAAGACATAGTCTTTTCAATTTGATTTAATTTTTTGGGGAAATTTTATTGGCTACATGTTTGTTTTGTGAGTAAAAACTTGAGATATAAAAATGGTGTATAAGGATTTACATGTTTTAGTTTTTTTATATTTCAAATTAAATTTGGTTTTTCTTTTGAAAGTGTTATACCATTTTTCATAGAGATTCATGATGATTTCTAAACCTATAAGGGCTACATGAAAAATAAGGAAAATGGTTATTGTGGGTGGTAATAAATTATGGAGAGAGATATGTGGAAGATAAAATAAGAGAGTTGTGGATAATAAATTCAAGGTTATAAACTCCATTCATCTCAAACACCTACAAATTTAAAGGCAAGACATTTGATTAAATATCTTACTTTTTATTTGATTTTAATGCTGAAATTATAAAAAGAGAAAATTGAAAATTAGTTTTTGGGATGCATGTTATTTGAAAACATCGTCTTAGATTGGGGTTTGCTTATTTAAGTGGAAAACTCCTATTCAATATTGGATTAAATAATTTTGGTTGAACTATATCATCAAACCATGCTTAAAATTTAGGTTGGAAGAATAGTTTAATTGCATTTGATTTCATGTTGGGTTAATTTTATTTTGGGTTTTTAGAGTGTTGGGAATGTACATACATATAAATTCATATAGTTTATATGCAAACATATGCCCTTTTAGATTTATAAAATAAAAATTCTTATGTTGATTGAGTCGTGTGTGCGATCAAAATTATGTCTAATGTATTTATTATTTTGTGTATTATGACATGAAAATAGGTTGTTGATTTTTATTGATTAATTTATTTATGGAAAAGGATAATAATTTTTTACATTTATTACCCTAAAATGGAAAATATATAATGTTTTAGTTTTTAAAAGAAACATGAGATATATTATCTATTTTTTGGAATCAATGCTTAATCATTATCTCTTATTGAGAAATTAGATAAAACCATTATGCAACTTTTGATAGCCAAAATTCCCTTGCTAGGTAAGGCTATATTGATTTATTATGCATTTCTCAATTATATTAAAGATTCTATTAACATTAGTCTATTTGGTAGATACATTTGATTATAAATAAAGACATCTTGATAATTAATAGAATAAGGTTTACTTGATGAAATATGTGCTTGTGTAAACTTGTAAGGTGGAAGTTTATTCATAAATTACACTTATTTTTTATATTCTATAGAATAATTATTATGATGGGATATGTCTATTTTATTTAGAAATGATAATATGACATTTGTATTGAATGTATGGGAAGGAAGTGAGAGTTTACCATTCTGTTATGATTCGAATATGTTTCTAATATATGGAAACAATATGTGGATGGATTGATTAGTTTGATTCATATAATTTGATGTATGTGGGAAATTTGAGTTGAAATGGTATTGTTTTATGTGCATAACACACTTATTAATGAAATAATACACATCTAAAAAATTACATTGGACTTGGATCCCACATTTGTCGGTATGAATGGTAGACTCATTTTCAACATGTAAAAAGGTGATTTAGTATGGGTGGGGGTATGCTAATGTACATCATGCATCATGCAAGTGTTTGAATCTAAGCTTGAATTTACATCATTTAAACCTTATTGTTTGTGTTGTATTACTATGTTTATTTTATGTTAGAACTAGTCTCTATATGGATTGGACCACTCTTTAAAAATAAATTATCAAAATTAAATTTGATCTTCTTTTTGAACCATAAATGTATGGAAATATCATTGGTATTATACATTGTGTTGAAGGAATAATGTCTATAATGATTAAATTTACAAAGCCTTGAAGACTTTTAGGT
Source organism: Torreya grandis (assembly GCA_037957365.1). Classification (NCBI taxonomy): domain Eukaryota; kingdom Viridiplantae; phylum Streptophyta; class Pinopsida; order Cupressales; family Taxaceae; genus Torreya; species Torreya grandis. The sequence goes on from JARHVA010002900.1 coordinate 812,039, forward strand.
AATAATTGTGTGAACCATTTATTTGGGATGATTTATTTATAAGTAAATGATTGTATCTTTAGGAAAATATGAAATGAATACACACACATGTTTGTAACATACACACATACATACATTAACTAGATTAAATAAATATTTTTCCAAATTATGAATGAGCATATGTATCGATCTCAATGTATAATTATTAATTATGTAATTAATGATTAAGTAAATGTAAATGGATGATTCCATTATGATAAATATTTCAAGTGAAACCATGCATGCACCTTGTATTCAAATTATGGGCATAATGAAATAATATATATTTTTAAAAATAATGAAGACATTGATTATAAGTTCTTATGTCTTAATATAAATAATTAATATTAATATTATGTATTGTAAAGGCAAAAAAAAAAAAAAAAACTAAAAATGATCGATATAGTAATCATTTTTAATCAATAGTGTTCATTTATATTTTATAAGGAAATGAATAAAAAAGACAAGGATTAATAGTGTCAACATAGATCCTTAGTGTCAATGTAATAAACTCATAATTACCTATGAATCATAATGAAATAAGTTTAATTATTATTTGTGTAATGGATTAAATTGGAATCTTGAAAAATAAGATAATAACAAAGCCTCTTTTTTATATGCCCTTCTAAATGGAAACTTGTAGACTTAATCCTGGAAAATTGTAGGCTTAAACATATTAAATAGTTTGTTTATATGTGATTTTCAATGTTATATTTAATTAAAACATATTGAATATACTAGTCCAAAATTATAAGGTTAATTAATTTTTTTTTTGAATAAAGTGCTCTAAACTAATAAAATAATTTATTATGGACTTCTTTTCATTAAAACATTTAGATTAGTTTATTAAAGTAACTTATGATTGGATAGATAATATGCTAAATGAAAAGGATAAATATGCATGTAATCATTAATTCAATCCAAGTATATTGGAGTGCCTTAATGAATATACACACAATCATCATCACTATATTAAACCAAAATTAATACTATATAATTTTAAATAATAAGATGAAATATGCACATTGAAAAAATATATCTGAATCGATTAATAGGTGGTTCATTGAATAATTGTAACTCAATATGAATAATTGAATGAAGGATAGAAGGATAATCTTTCATAGGATCTATTGATAATTAAGAATTATGATTTAATTGCAATGGGTTTATTAAATAAAATTAATTGATAAATAAGTCTAATGGATACTTAAAATAAAAGAGAAAGATTTGTCTGTAATGATTAATTAAGCCCAAAATGGAACATTTAAAGAAAATTCTTATGAGTTTATTTTTGGATAATGACTTAAATAAAATATATTATATTTAATTCCTCATGTGAATATCAAAGCACAAGAATAAGTTTTATTGACATTAGGCTTCTTATCATGGTGAATGCAATGTGATTTAGCTCAATTAAAAAAATTCATTGATAAGGAATGATAAGAGAAATTTTATGTTTAGGTTGATAATAAATTAAAAATAAACTAGATGGGTTCATCTTAAATCTAAAATATGACATTTTTTATGCATACGAAATAAGGACCTAATCCACTTGGATATAATGAGATTATTCAATGATTACATTATTATTTAAAATAGTTTACATTTATAATTCATGGTAAGATAATGATCCACTTTAAATTTAAACAAGTGTTAGAAATGATTAAGTGATCAATATGAATTTTTTTATCAATGTAAGCTTCTAGGTAAATAAGGGAGAATGTAAAGTTAACCTATTCATAAAATTTAACAAAGTTGATTGGACCATTAAAAGTTATCCATTTGTTGAGTTAGTGTTTAATGTAAGTATAAATAATTAAGCATGTTACAACAAGTATTGAACTTGCATACATTTATATTATTTGTATGTTTATGGTTTGAAACAAAAATATTTGAGTCCCTAATTTTAAGGGACTCTACAATAAACAAATAAATATTTTTAATAGCAAAGAGATAAATGAGATTGTGGACTTGGCCCCCCTCATTTTTATGAGCTATTGGAATAAATATTTATAGAATTAGAATCTATAATTTATAACCCTTGAAGATATATATTATATCATATTTATATATATTAAGTTATAAATGAATATAAACAATGTTTTGGCCAATTATATGTGTTGGGTGAATATTTTGTCACCAGCTAACTGATGGGAAAAATAGGTTGTTTCAACCACAACATAAGGAGATTTAGCAGCCAATTTGTGTGGGTCTACCACATCAAAATGGGACAAATCTCTCCTCTCATCAAGGGGAGGTTCCCTATAAATATAAGGTGCTATATACTATATATATAAGTAGAAAATAACACTCAGGGATAAGAAAACACCATCCATCTCTCTTTTTTTAGAGATGATGTTCATAGATCAAAAGAGAAATCTTGGTGAAATGACAGAAGGCACTTCTCTTCTTTTAGAAGTGGTCTGCAACAAACAAGAATTCTTTCTGATAGTGATAAGTAAATGTAATAGGGAGTAATAACCAATAGAATGAGGTGTAACACAAAGTCTCCACCTCAATTGCCAAAGAGCAAAATATGAAGGTCAATGGGGGCACAAAGTCATCCCAAGATCCTTCACATAGAAACAAACTAAAAACACACAAACTAAAGACAATTGTGGTAGCACCAAGTCTCTCCACAGTTGGCTTTAGGACACCTTCCTGATTACTTCTACTAGTTCTACTTATTTAATTAAATGGACAAGAACACATTCAAGAAATAAACATAAGAACAATTTCCTCAACAATGCAAGCTATTCCAGCACAAAGTCTAAAAGATCACTTGTTTTCTCATTCAAATAAAGAAATATGATTAATAATTTGAGCTCAAAGTCTCAGTAATGTCTTTCAATTTGGGTAGAGTTTTGATTCTATAATAGAGAGATCTCTATTGCATAAAATAAGAGATTACAATATATATCAGCCAAGAAAGACTTGGCACTTTGTTTCATGGAATGGCCCATGCTACATTCAATGCCTTGAATTTTTATCTCTATAAAGGGGCCATGTTGGAACATATTATTGGCCTTGACTTTAGTGTATAGAAACATCTCAAATGTCTTCTCTTCAACATGTGCCACTTGGTCCTCTTCCTGATATTTGTGCAGCCGTCCACTTTGCCTTTACTCGATGGAGAAAAATAAGCCACGTCCTTGAGTGCTTGCGCTCTCTGATGTCTACCTAGTGGACTATTTAACCTACTAAAATAACTCCCCTATAGATATTTTAGTATCCCCTATATCTTTTTGAGCTCTCAAGCTATCTTCTTACCTTCGGTAGGCTCTTTTAGCTCTTTTCTTTGGCTGTTCATTGAGTTTTGTCCTCAGGTTCCATGCCATAGTTGAAAATAAACAAGCATTTTATCATCTTGAATTTGATGTCTATGGGGATGTCACTGGTTGCTAGTCACTTGAACCACATTGAACTTCTAAACCATGAGAGTTCATTGGTTCAATAGTTTGAGCAATCCTATTAGCTCCTTGGTTTAATCAGCTCCTTGGTTTAGTTAGCTCCTTGGTTTAATCGGTTCCTTGGTTCAATCAGTTGAACCATCTCTTCAAACTTGTCTCTAGAATATTTTTCTTCCTTCCTTCACTTGAAGCTTCCTTGTGAACATTAAACTTCTTAAACTAGTTGAACTCTTTGAACCATTTAAACCTATGAGCCATTTCGATTCAAAGTTTAACAGTTCAACTATTCATTCTCTTTCTTTGAATCCTTTTATTCTCTAAGTATTTTGAACTTTATTAAAACTTTGAACCTTTGAATCTTGAGCCATTTTAGTTCAAATTTCAAGGGTTCATTCTCTTTCTTTGAATCTTTTGAAGTTTCAAACTCTCTGGATTCTTTTCTTTTCTTTTCTATTGAACTCATTGAACCTTTAAACTTTGAACTCTTTTGGTTCAAGGTTCAATTGTTCAATGGTTCAATCTTTCTTTCTTAGCTCTTCAATTCCTTTGTTCTTATAAGTCTTTCAAACTTTATTGAACTCATTGAACCTTTGAACTTTGAACTCTTTTGGTTCAAGGTTCAATGGTTCAACAGTTTAATTTTTCTTCTTCGAAGTCTTCTTTCCATTAAGTCTTTTGATCTTATTGAACTTGTTAAACCATTTTGGTTCAAGGTTAAATGATTCAATGGTTCAATTTTCACTCTTAAAAGCCTTCTTTTCTTTAAGTCCACTAAACTTATTGAACTTTAGAACTTACTAAAGTCTTTGAACTCATCGAACTCTTCGAAACAATTGAACTTCTTTGAACTCATTGAGCGCTTAACTCTTTTTTAACCTTTGAACCTGTTGAACCTTTAAACCTTGCTAAAGTGGGGTTCAATGGTTTAATGATTCAAGGGTTTATTCCATTTTTTTGAATCCTACTGCTAAATCTTTTGATTGAACTTTAGTGTTGAACCAGCCTTGAAATGCCTAAGTGTTGAGAACTTGTTTCTTTATGAGAGCTCACTTGTTGAATTTATTGAACCTATTGAACTTGTGAGTCCCTTAGCTGAAAAATATTGAATAATTGAATAACTTGAGTGCTCAAAATATTCTTTTGAGAAGGGAAGAGAGAATTTTGGCCTACAAGACCAAAATAGTTGATATGTTGTCCCTAAAAATGAGTGATGGATTTTGGGAACAATAGTTGGCTCCAGTTGGGGAACTTCCATTGATTGTAAAAATAATTAAAGGGAGTAGAAACTAGAATCTCCAATGCCTTCAAGTATGCCATTAGGCTACGAAGTCATGCTACCCAAAAGGAAAGGTGCTAAAAATAAATGAAAACAAACAACACAAAATAGAACTAAAGACTATATAAATATACATATGTATAATTGATGTCACCTAATACTTCAAGGATTGAAGTGCTTCAGATGCTACCCATTGTGAGGCAATGAAAAGGGCATGCCATCTTGATACTTTAATAGGAAACTATTTTCACCATTGACCTGATGAATAGAAAATGGGCCTCTCCATAAGGAATCAAATTTCCCATGCATTCCCTTTGGTTCTCTTCTCTTGTTCCATAATAAAACTTAATCACCAATCTAAAAATCATGGGTTTTTTCTTTTTGGTTGAAGAGATTATTAACCAAACTTTGATGTGTAGCAATTTGGTCCACCACCATAGTTTGTTGCTCATCTAACTTAGTCAAGCACATGATCCTCTTATCGATGGAGCTTTCATATGTCTGATCTTTGACCGCCTTTGCCAATTTCAATGCTGGTAATTCTAGGGTGATTGGTATCTCTACATTTAGACCATACAAAATTTGGAATGGTGACATACATATTTCCCTCTTGGGTGTAATTTTATCTAACCATAAAGCATCAACCAATGCTTTATGCCATGTTTGTTGGTTGTCATCCACCAACTTTTTGATGATGGCCATCAGGTTCTTATTACTCGATTATGCTTGGCCATTCCCTTGTGTAAAATAATTAGAGGAGTGAGAGAGGGTAATCCCATAATAAAAATAGAACTAGGTAATCTCATGAGAAGAAAAATAGGATGCATTATTAGTCACAATCTTGGCTGGGACCCCAAACCTAAAAATGATGTTTTCCTTGAGGAAATTTCATACTACTTCTAAAGTAGCATGCTTAGCTAGAATAGATTCAACCCATTTGTTGAAGTAATCTATGGCTGTGAGGACATAATCATGTCTAAAACTTGAAGACGGGTTTACAACACCAATGAAATTGATTCCCCATTGCTGAAATGGCTCTTCTATTACCACTGGCTTAAGAGGCAAAGCAACTAATTTGGTGGGTCTTCCAATGAACTGTTGGCATAGTTCACATCTTCATACCCATTTGTATTCATCTTGAAATAGAGTAGGCTAATAATACATGGATCATAGAATCTTTAGGGAAATTACAAGTGTAGAAAAATGTCTTCCATAGGCTAGATTATGGAAGGACTCCAAAAGTTGGATCCACTACTCTTTATCTATGCAGTGAAAGAACACCCCATCGATGTTCCTCTTATATAGGCTATTATTCCATAGGACAAAATTGGTAGCTTTCAACTTGATAGTCCTCTTTTATTTATTAGACAAGTGAGCAGGACACTCACCATAAGTAAGGAAATGAGAAATACTTGAATACCACTCATTCGTGGTGGAGACAAAGAGGACTATTGGCATGCCTTCAATTTTTGCTTCTTCATGCCTTATTTCTTCTAGTCTATTATCAATAATGAATTTGTAGAGACCCCTTCCCTATACAAGCTTTGTTAGTTTGATAACAAGATCAAACTCCTAGATTTTAGCAGCCCAATTGCTCCTTTTGGTTTCAAACTCTTGCTAAGTTAATATGGATTTGACTATGGTATCAGGAACTAGGGCAATAATGTGTGAATTTAGATGTAAAAATGGAAGTGCTTTACTACTTTTACCACTACATAAGCATGCTTCTCCAGATTTGAATATTTTAGTTCATGAGCTTTGATAGGACAACTCATGAAGGATATGGGAGATTCCACATCTTCTTTATTTTATTGAACTAGAATTGCTAAAAGTGTGTGCTCAAAAGCATAACTGTACATTGTGAAATCTTTGGTATAATTTGGACAAACTAGAATTAGGGCATGGGGAATAACTGCCTTGATGTCTTGAAATGCTGATTTGCCTTCTTCAATCTAGCTAAAAGTGGCCTTTCCCTTCATCATGTCCACAATGTGGCGAGTCTTCTTAGTGAACTCAAGAATGAATCTTTGTAAAAAATTTACCTTTCTAAAGAAAGAGTGAACTATAGTCTTACTTGTGGGTAGAGTAAGATCCTAGATGGATTTGACTCTTTCTAAGTCAATCTTTATGCCTATTTGGGATATAATGTGTTTGAGAAGTTTTCCTTTTGTTACCCTAAAAATAGACTTCTTGGGATTTAGAGATATGTCATTTTGGTGACATCATTCTAGCACTTGTTGTAAATGGTGCACATGATCAGGATGATGCTTGGAAAAGACTGTTAAATAATCAAGGTATAACACAATGAACTTACACATTTCATCTTTGAAAGCAAGGTCCATTTCTCTCTAAAAAGTGGTGCCAACATTTATCAGGCCAAATGGCATTCTTCAATATGCAAAGGTGCCCCAAGGTGTGGTGAAGGAAGTCTTATTTTGGTCTGATTCACCAACTTCCACTTGATTGTACCTTGAGAAGCCATCCAGCATTGATAACATCTCTGAACTAGTCACCGTCTGAAGGACTTGATCCATGATGGGCAGAGGGTAATTATCCTTTAAGGAGGATTGATTCAAATTTTTAAAATCCATGCAAAGGAAAATTTTTCCATTCTTCTTTCTCATAGGAACTATGTTTACAATCTATGGAATGATGGATTGGGAAAATCATTCCAGTGTTTAGCATTTTTTGTATTTTAGATAGAATAGTACTTGATATCTTTGGATTATATTGCTAGAATTTCTACTAATAAGGCACTGAATCACTCTTGAGAAGAATTTCATGGTGAATTTATTTAGGCCTAAGTGACTTTAGATCATCATAGGAGCACACCAAAACATCCATGTAATGGTGAAGTAGGGTAGTAAATTTGAGCTTCTCCTCTGGAGTGCAACAGTTCCTAATATTCACCATCTTGGGATTTTCCTTGGTACCCAAATTTATTTAATCAAATTCTTGGTAGGAGCTTGAATCCATTTGTTGCTGTTTGATGAACCTGTCATGCTTGTCAAACAATTTCTCAAGGGAAACCAATTCTTTGGGAATTTTATTCCCTTTTAGCTATAAGAATTCTTCACCTACATCTGAACTTGTTTTAGGGGCTGATTCAAGTTTTTGAGGCTTACTACCTTCAAAGTGAAGCTATTCAAAGCTACCTTTTTATTTTAGAAAGGTGATGATTTAGTTGTGGCCATTAAACACTTGCCAATGATTGGCATTATCAGGTACACTTGGTTGAAAGACCATTTTGATAGTGTACTTATCTCCCTTAAAATTTAGGTGAAGAACCAAAAGAGTTGCAAAAATAGCTAATGCATCAGCTCAGTCATTGAATTCCCTAGGTACTATAGAGATACTAAAAGCATCAAAACTTTCAATTTGATCCCAAACCAGATTGTGGTAATGGCACAATCTCTCATTTTTGGTTTGGTACAGGTTCTTGACCTAGAAAACCACCATCTCAGCACCTCCTTTAGCATGAAAGAGTTTGACGCCCCTATCTTAAATGGCCTTTAATTCAAGAAGTAGTGATTCATATTCAATAGTATTATTGGTATTACTAAACTATAATTTATGAGAAAAGGGGAAAATATCTACTTAAGGATATATCAAGACAATCTTAGCTCTTAAACCTATAGAAGAATAGCTACCATCAAATTCTAGAATCTAGACATCATCAAAAACTAATTTTTCCTTAGAATTTTCTTTAATTAGAGGGGAGGATTCTTCTGCACTTGCACTGCATCCTATCAATTCTTCTACTATTTTGTCTAAATCAATTATTAGGTTGTCACATTCAAGAATTTCATCAGGTGCCACATGAACCTCCTCTGTGGATAAGAAGTAATTACCCATGCCTGAAGACTCAAATAAAATTTGAGATTCAAGCACTGATGTTTGAGTGACAACGTATTTTTCCTCCTTCTCAGGGAGCAATCTCTACATGGCACCTTTGACTAGAATCCTCACTTTAGATAGGTCCATACTTAACTTTCCACCAACATCCTTGCATAAATTTCAACCAAGAAGAATGTCGTATGAGGCTAGGACACCGGCCACCATGATTGTCATCTTAATTCTCTTATCTAGAAATGCTACAAATGCAAATTGGGCATCCTTGATTTGTCCCAGTAGTGGCACTTGTTTATTCTCCATGGAGAAGCATCTCCCAAATGCCTTGGTTAGTGTGAGTCCAATAGATTATACCATTTTGGTAGGCATGACATTTTTAGATGCACCTGAGTCTATAATATAATTGTTTAGCTAGTGTCCATTTATCAGCAAGGAGACATAAAATGGTTCTATCCTCCTAGAAGTGGTAGGAGGAGTAATGACAAGGTTATTCTGGATGGATGTGGGAGTCACCTTTGGAATAGTTGGTCCTATTGGGATGGTTTTATTCTTTACACAATGAACCAACTTATCCAACTACTCAGGGTTAGATTATAGGAATTCAAATTTAGACATTTGAATTTTGGTTTTCTTGACATGGTCGATTATATCAAATGTCTAAAATGAATTAGGAATAGGGGAAGGTAGTTCATCCTTCTAGTTTTTAGGAGGGGTGGTACTAGTCTATGAATTTGAAGTAGAAGATGAAGGAATGCTTGATGTACTTACCTTTTTAGCGATCACTGGGTCCTTTGATTGAAAAGGCAGAGTGGTTCCCCATTTAGCAATTAAAATTGTTGGTTGAGAATCCTCCTCTATTTTTCCTTATCAGCTTACTAGGCTAACTAGTTCTAGGACCAAGTGAATACAATGTATGATCCATCAATTACTTCACCTTTACTTCTGGGTTAATCTTGATAATTTAGGAAACCAATGTTGGAGTCACTAGCTAATTCTTATTCTTCCTCTATGAAGAGATTAGCATTATCTTCTAGTTTCAACTTAGGTTGAAAAGAGAAATCAGATTCTATCTTAAGATATCTAACTACTGAGTTAGCCAGTGCTACTTCAATGACAAGCTTCCCTTGTGGGGGAGGAAGACAATTTGGTTGCCCTTGATTCCTAGAAGCATTGCCTTGGTATGACTAATTGGGGAATCTCCTCCTTGGTATATCTCAGTATGAAGGAGGATTAGACATTCCTTGTGCCATTTGCTTTCTCAGAGCTACCAACCCATTTGCCAGCTTCTACACCATTGGATTAGTGGTGCTTATAGATGGATATTCAAAGGATGAAAAAGATTTACCTATATTATGATCTCTCCTTATCTTCTCTACCAAGATGAGATCATCTTCTACCTCAGTGGCCAAATCTTGAGCTGCAACAAGGTCTATGTGGCTAGCATGTCTCAATAGGAAACTTACTTCAAGCAGCTATGAATTGATGAAGAAGCATTTGAGATTCTCAGCTATTAGCTGAGTAATGGTAGAAATCCTATTCCTTAGCTTGTCAAACTTAGATATGAAATCCATCACAGACTCATGAGGCTCCTTATTAATTTGTGTGAGCTAGGCCAACAGGGCATGCACATATTTTGTAGGCTTGGACCTAGTTTCAAATTTGGCTTTGAAGGTGTTCTAGTTAGTCACAGTTTGTGCTTACAGATGATAAAACTAGTTTATAGTAGCACATTATAATGTCTCTACAAATAGCTTGAATACTACATCCCCATACTCCACACCTATCACGCCACAAGCTATGCTAAAGGCTGTAATATGTTCATCAGGATGAACTCTCCCATCACCAAAGAACTTAGGGAAATTCTTCCTAGAATTGAAAGGTAGCTCATGTAGAGGTGGAGTTAAGTTGAGTGGTCTAAAAGAGTTACCCTAAGGGCCTTAAACTACCATGATTTGGCTACTTAAGGGAGGGATAACAAATGTCTGAGGGGTATGTATTGACAAAGCTCTGCTAACAGTAGAAATGGACATTTTGCCTGGTAATGGAGACCTAAATTTTTTAGGAGGAAAACTCTTGGTTCACTGAAGATGAGATGGTGAAGGGAAAGGATCAAAATCACTTTGCTGTACCAACTTGAATATAGGGTCAACAATACCTTTATATCTTTGGCTTCACGTATACCATGGATTTGCCAGATTGTAAAGTAAAAATGGAAAAAAACTAGCACTACTTCAATTTGAAGCTTGAGGCTTCAAACTATGAGTGATGTCCCCAATGGAGTCACCAAAAATTGTTGGGTGAATATTTTATCACCAGCTAACTGATGGGAAAAATAGGTTGTTTTAACCACAGCATAAGGATATTTATTGGCCAAAACATGTGGGTCTACCACATCAAAATGGGACAAATCTCTCCTCTCATCAAGGGGAGGTTCCCTATAAATATAAGGTGCTATATACTATATATATATATATATATATATATATATATATATATATATATATATATATATATATATAAGTAGAAAATAACACCCAGGGGTAGGACAACACCATCCATCTCTCTTTTTTTAGAGATGATGTTCACATATCAAAGGAGAAATCCTAATGAAATGATAGAAGGCACTTATCTTCTTTCAGAAGTGGTCTGTAGCAAACAACAAGAATTTTTTCTGATAGTGATAAGTAAATGTAACAGGGCACAATAACTAGTAGAATGAGGTGTAGCACAAAGTCTCCACCTCAACTACCAAAGAGTGAAATATGAAGGATAATGGGGGCACAAAGTCATCCCAGGATCCTTCACACAGAAACAAACTAAAAACACACACACTAAAGACAATTATGGCAGCACTAAGTCTCTCCAAAGTTGACTTTAGGACACCTTCTTGATTACTTCTACTAGTTTTGCTTATTTAATTAAATGGACAAGAATGCATTTAGGAAATAGACATAAGAACAATTTCTTCAACAACATAAGCTATTCCAGCACAAAGTCTGAAAGGTCACTTGTTTTCTCATTCAAATAAAGAAATATGATTAACAATCTGAGCTCAAAGTCTCAGTAATGCCTTTCAATTTGGGTAGAGTTTTGCGTCTATAATAGAGAGATCTCCATTGCATAAAATAAGAGATTAAAATATATAGTAGCTAAGAAAGACTTGGCACTTTGTTTCATGGAATGGCCCATGTTGCATTCAATGCCTTGAATGCATTTTTAGTTTTGTGAAGGGGCCATGTTAGAATAGGTTATCAACCTTGACTTTGGTGTGTAGAAACATCTCAAATGTCTTCTCTTTAGCATGGGCCACCTGGTCCTCTTCTTGATATTTATGTAACTGTCCACTTTGCCTTTACTTGATGGAGAAAAATAGGCCGCATCCTTAAGTGCTCACACTCTCTGATGTCCACCTGTTGGACTATTTCACCTATTGGAATAACTCCCCTATAGATATTTTAGTATCCCGTATAGTGTTTTGAGCTCTCAGGCTATCTTCTTACCTTTAGCAGGCTCTTTCAACACTTTTTTTAGCTATTCATTGAGTTTTGTCTTCAGGTTCCGTGCCATATTTGAAAATAAATAGGCATTTTATTATCTTAAATTTGATGTCCATGGGGACATCATTATTTGGTAGTCACTTGAACCACATTAAAACTTGAACCTTTGAACCATGAGAGTTCATTGGTTCAATGGTTCAACGGTTTGGGCAGTCTTATCAGCTCCTTGGTTCAATCAGCTCCTTGGTTTAATCAGTTCCTTGGTTCAATTGGTTCCTTGGTTCAATCAATTGAACCATCTCTTTGAACTTGTCTTTGGAATCTTCGAATTTCTTCCTTCACTTGAAGCTTCCTTGTGAACTTTAAATTTCTTGAACTAGTTGAACTCTTTGAACCATTTGAACCTATGAACCATTTCAGTTCAATGTTTAATGGTTCAATAGTTCATTCTCTTTCTTTGAATCCTTTTATTCTCTAAGTCTTTTAAACTTTATTAAACCTTTAAACCTTTTAAACTTGAACCATTTTAGTTCAAATTTTAAGGGTTCATTCTCTTTCTTTGAATCCTTTGAAGTTTCAAACTCTCTGGATTCTTTTCTTTTCTTTTTTGTTGAACTCATTGAACCTTTGAACTTTGAACTCTTTTGGTTCAAGGTTCAACGGTTCAATATTTATTTATTAGCTCTTCAAATCCTTTGTTATTCTAAGTCTTTCAAACTTTATTAAACTCATTAAACCTTTGAACTTTAAACTCTTTTGGTTCAAGGTTTAATGGTTCAACGGTTCAATTTTTCTTCTTTGAAGTCTTTTTCCATTTAAGTCTTTTGATCTTATTGAACTCATTAAACCTTTAAACTCATTGAAACATTTTGGTTCAAGGTTCAACGGTTCAATGGTTCAATCTTCACTCTTTGAATCCTTCTTTTCTTTAAGTCTGCTGAACTTATTGAACTTTAGAACTTGCTGAAGTCTTTGAACTCATTGAACTCTTTGAAACGGTTGAACTTCTTTGAACTTGTTGAGCGCTTAACTCTTTTTTAACCTTTGAACCCATTGAACCTTTGAACCTTGCTAAAGTAGGATTGAATGGTTTAATGATTCAAGGGTTCATTCCATTTGTTTGAATCCCACCATTAAGTCTTTTGATTGAACTTCAGCGTTGAACCAACCTTGAAATGCCTAAGTGTTGGGAACTTGTTTCTTTATGAGAGCTCACCTGTTGAAGTTGTCGAACCTATTGAACCTGTGAGTCCTTTAGATAAAAATATTAAATAATTGAAGAACTTGAGCACTCAGAACATTCTTTTCAGAAGGTAAGAGAGAATTTTGGCCTGTAGGACTAAAATAGTTGATATGTTGTCCCCAAAAATGAGTGACGGATTTTGGGAACAACACTATGTTAATTTATATCTATCATATGTGAAATATTATTGTGTGAATAGATTTAATTAAATTCGTATATTTATGATTTTAATTTATTATAGTCCTTTATTTTATTTTTTTCATTTGATAAGTAGAATTAACCTTATAAATATTCATACCTTTAATTTGATTCATTTTGTTTCATACTTAATCCCCAATTTCTGTTAAATAATTGTGATAGGACGTTGGTAACTAATAGACTAATGCTAACAAATCTGAAGCTTGAAAGTGACCCCAAGAAAACACAACCTTTAGAATATTCTAGTTCTAAGGAGAGATAAAGGTATCATTTAAATATTTATATATGAGAGTAAACTCTCTCTTATTACATAAAACATAAAATGGGAAGATCATATATCTTCATAGATGTCTTGCAAGTATAACTTCTACCCACATGATGATTCAGGTGACAAAAAATTACAAAATGCATTTGCATCATAATATTTATTAAATGTAATTTAAGAATAACGTTTATAATGGAAGGAAAATAAATCATATTACACTTAAGAAGTATTTCCAACACATTTTAAAAAAATTCTCTTAGTCTTGTAAATTACCAACACTCCATTTTTGGTGATAAGATGAGCATGTTAGGTGGTGGTTATTCTATAGAATTGACAAAAATATTAATATCAATTTTAGGTTAAAAGGAATTATAATTACTTATAGTCTTCAATTTTGTATTATTTGGAAACTTTATACCACTATAAGTTGGAATATTTTACCCAGTTTTGATCACATTTGCATATAAAATATTCACCTCAATTCATTTAACTACATTATTATTCTCAATGAAATAATGGTAAGTGTTGAAGATCTATTTGTATTGAATAATTTATGGAAAGGTATTATAAAAAAATACTTTGAAGTTCACTATCTAATAGTTTATGATTCATATTGGTAATCTTAGTCTTAAATATAAGCACATACAAACTAATATTATCATTTAAAACTTTTTTAATTTGATATAATTGTGAAAATGTGACCATACCATTTTTATTTGAAAATTAAGATACTAAATCATTAATTGATGTTGTAAAAATATTTTATGGATGCACATGGTAAATAATATAACCAATCAAGAGCTTAATCCTTAAATATCATTATAAATGACTTAGATAATAATTTATCATTATGATAAAAGTATAAATAATAGGTATGGAAATCCCTAATGTGATGAGAGGGGTATCCATTTAGATTCAACATATAAAATTTTGGAGCACAAGATCATATTAGAAATTGGAATGAAAAAAATCATAATCTAATGGGTTTATAAAAATATCATTACAAGTGAATATATGTTTTGGCTTTTGACACCCTTGAGAGATAACCTTAATTTGGTTTTCATGACATGTGATGTATGCATGATAGTAATCATTTTAAGATTTGGAGTATAAGTAGAATACATTGGAATAGAATAATTTTATAAAATAGAGAGTTTGGAGACACTGAAGAAATATTTGAAGCATTATAAGAGATATATAGTTGAATAAGAGGAATTTGAGAAAAATATTGAAATATGGAAAGACTTGAGAAGGAATTGAAAGATATTGATAATATAGAATCACTTTAGAATAAAAAGGAACACATTGAGATATTATATAATTTTAAGAAGGAAAGTCATTAGCAATAAAAACACGAGCATAATTAGGTTCATAAGAAATATTAGAGACTACTAAATGACTAGGCATATATTTCATTACATGAGGAAAGTATTCGATCTACCTTGTGAGAATTCATATATTCATTATATAACTTATAAGGCAATTATATAATATTAATTTAATATTTCCTTTATATAGGTTATGAGTTGTATATTATTTTGACACATTTATCAATCCAATTATCTCACTAAGGTTTTCTATGATATGTTTCTTGTAAGTGGTAATAGTTTTAGCCCTATTTTGTTCATTTATGTAAGATTATTGATAATTATATAATTCACATGTACTATGTAATGAAATTAATTAGATAGATAAAAAAATCACAATAATGGATAGACATATAAATATCAAGAGTAGAGTAACAACTAGATATTACAATAATAAAAGTAGAATTGAGCATATTGATGCCAAAGAATGATAGTACAATATAGTACTAAAAATATATGACTAAGCCACTTTGAGGAGGAACCATCCATAACATTTTAATAAGAAAATTCATTTTAATACAATCCTCTGTTATCAAAGGTTGCTATAAATTCCCATTAGAACATGCTAAGGATTGTATTATGGGATTTCAATTATAGGTTCAACATATTAAAAATAAGATTAAAGTGATTAGATTTATCCTTACTTAATTGTATTTCATTAGACACATTTTATTATCCAAAATCACACATATTCATTATAATAGACATGTAGATTCAAATGAATTGAGATATTATGTTCAAAGAACAACACAAAAAATGTTCAATGGAACCATCAAATGATATCTATATTATTTACATAGTCAAAGTTGTAACTATTTCTTCATTTCACTAAAAGTATTTATTTAGCTATGAGAAGTATCTATCACTTCACATTTTGGACCTTTCACTTCTTTCCTCAAGGATTATTTTCATATTATACAATATTTTGGTATTCAATCACATGAAGAATTACATACAAAATATTATGCATCGCACAAATAACTGTACATCTCACACATGTCACTTATAAAAAACTATGCGATTTTACACTTCATAATATAATACTAACATTTTAATAGACTTAAAAAATTGTTTCATCCCAAGATAAAGTCATAATAAGTGTGCCAAAGTATGGAAATGGAAGATTTTATTTTTCTAAGTTGAGGGGTTGGACAAAAACAATAATTGTAGTTATCAGTTGAAGTGTCATTTACTAGTTTTCACCACTTTCACACTAATTACACACAATTTTAGGTTTTAAACTAAGTATAATACTAATATACCACCCTTTTTAGGTTTTTAATATATTGGCATAACCAAGAGGCCACCCTTTATGGGTTTTCAACCATATTGGCCCTGATCCTAAATCTTATGGCCTTTCCAAACTTATATAATATTCAAAATTTTATTTTTTTACATTTTCATTACTTCTTAAGAGGTGGATGAATGGACTGTGAAGGTGGATTAGACTCAATATGTGATTAATATGATGCTAGTGGAGCCATTATTGAAGATGTAGCTACTACAGAGTTACATTCTAGTGGCATTTACTATGTTAGATGTGCTTGATGCATTACTTATGAATATTTAATTTCTCAAATTTATTGTATGAGTTGAGAAGGTGGAATGAAATTCAATTCTTTAATGATGGATTTTATTGAAATGTCAAAATTCACCAAATTATGCTTGAACTACCACTAATCTACCAAGACATCCCATACTATGTTGATAAATATGCACAATAGATCTTGGATATACATGATTATTTATATATATTCATCGTACATAGCTATGATGATCAATTTATGCTGTTACACTTTGTGTTGGATATACTACATGAATTGGTCCATCCTATCCACATATCTCTACATATAAACTTGGAAAATTTATTGCAAAGCATTTAAATCTCCCAAGTTTTCATCCTCTCCATGATATTATATTTTAGAGAAAGAGAATATTTGAGTATAGTGTTGAGATAAACATCCTTAGATGTGTGACTCTCCATTATTGCTTTAGATTTATCATTTTTGGATAAGTCTGGCATTATCTCTTTCCATGTATATTGTAGATGGTTCTTCCATTTAAGCATAATCCAAGAAATATGAATTACTTGGTGCATCATATTGTCAAAATATTATTCATATTCTTTGAGGAGCTCAAGGATCACTTTAGCTTTTTATCACAAGTGTTGATCTTGAGCTCACAATTGTTTTAGCTTCTATGTGGCAGCCCAATCTTTTGTAAGCTAAGTGTGCAAGGCTATGAATTTCTTCTCCTTAGACATAATTTTTTCTTCCAAAACTTGGATGATGAGTGTGAAATTTATTTTATTAAATTATCTTGGGTGCCTTGGTTAGCCAACTATGAAGGCTTGTATTCTCCTTTCATATTTGAATATTATATTACTCTATGGATGGTGATTTATATGTAATAAAATCCTAAAATGTAACAAATCATTATATTTTTTTAGCCAAGGGAAGTTAGTTGAAATCAAGTGAGACCCCCTAAATTATTGATGTAAATGTGAATGAGGTCACAAATGTTTTTTATGGTGGTGGATGATATCAAATCTTTGTGACATGGAGTGAATGTTGTTCATCATAGAGGTAGATCTTAGACATCTCATAGCTAGTGATTGCTAGTCTATAACTTGTCCTATAATGCTTCTTATTTAACTCATACCTATGTTGATCTTGATCCTAAAGATGTGATTTAAGGATGTTTGGACTAAGGGATTGGGTCCTTTTTCACCTTAGCTATTTTCTATGTAACTTGCTCTTACCCCTCAAATCTTTAGTTTTCTTTTATAGCTTCAGCCTTGTGCTTCTTATCCAACTCCTCTTTTTATTTGGAAGATTTCTCTACCTATGATTTAGCTCATTATTAGATTATTCCTTCACCACTTGTTCATAATTTTTATTTTTTTCCACACCATCCTTCATTACTTGCTCTTTTGTAACCTTATTTTCTAATTCTTCCTAATTATGTAGGTCATATTTCTTCTTATCTTTAGCTTCCTTGGTTACTACATCAGCCTCAAATTCATTCCTCTTCTCTTCCTATTATCATATAATCTCCTTTTATTTTTATTGTGTCCTTAGACACCTGTTCAAATTTGCTTTCTTTTTTACCTCTTTCACATATTTCTCTTCTTATTCTTTTTTATTTTTCTCTTGTTAGTTTTATTTATTTATTATTATTCCTTATTCCTTTTATTTTCTTCTTCTCTTTGGGCCTGATCTATCTTACCCTTTTCCTTTTCTAACTTAGCTTTGTCTGATTCCTCCTTCGTATCTTTGAATTTCACATTTTTTTGTGCTTATTGTTTTAAAGTCTAATCATGTGGATTGGGTTGGTCTGGATGTTATTGTGGTGAAGGATGATCCTTTAAAGTTTTATGTTATGAACTAGTACAAGATACTCAACACTTTTGGGTATACATGGTATAGATGTGGAATATGGAGATAATGGTGGTGAAGGTGGTGGTGATGAACATAAATAAATAACCATTCCATGCTTGCTCATAGGAGTTTTTCTATGAGAAGGTGGGACTAAACTTTTATTTTGGTTTTTAGCCACATGGGTTTAAAAAATAGATTATTTTGATTCTTAATAATCATCTCTAGATTATTATTTGACATATTTTCTTACAAAAAAGGTTTCCATGCACTCTATGATGATCATAGATGGCCTTGAAATACTCATAGTGTGAGGTCTACCCATTAACTATCTAATAGGACCTCCTTATTATGCCCTCACTTGTTCCATCTATATTTTTTGTTTGGTTGACTGCGTTGGTCAAGTTTTATCTATTGAAAGGACTAAACCTAATTCCCTTCCTTGAATAAAGACTTTTTTATTTTTTTTATTCTGATTCCTTTGTGACCATGTCTAAAAAATTATGGAATCAAGAGGTGTAGTTATCTATAATAAATTATAGATGGAACATTATTCTATAGCTAGGAATTTTAAACTACCTTCCAAAATATAGATTATTTGTATTCCTCCTTATTATATATATCATTTCTAACACCTTCCACCATTGATTTTAGACCTCTTCCACTATGACCCCAATTTTTTTAGGGTGAATTTAATTATGATTTATAGCATTATTTTGTCACTCAACCACAAATTCATGATGTGAGTCTTCTTTAGATGTCGTGATTTATGTGAGTTGGTAATTTGAACTTTCTTATTATTTATTGTGAAGATAAATTGAATTTTTCTAGTTGTGTTTGTGGTTGGGCCTATGCTTTATCTTGTGTTTGTGGTAAAGGTTTCTCTGCTCCATTTAGCATGGATCATAGTGGTTACATTGAAATTAGAACTAGATAATTATATATTTTTACCTCCACTTTTGAATTCATGATTTATATGTAGAATGAAATAGGTGTGACTAGAATCTCAATGATTCCCTAGATCTAGACTTGGACCCCATTATACATTTATGTAACTATGGTGATTGGTGCTAAATATTTGAGGACCTCTAGAGGTACCTATGGATATGAGGAAATAAACCCCTAAATTTTTATCAAATACTAATTAAAACACCCAAACTACACATAAGGCTATCTAATTATCTTCTAGGTGAGAATCACAAAGGCATTAGTAGGCTAATAGTTGGCATCTAGTGTGATTAGGTCATCAGTTGATTTCCACTATGTGAAATAAATAAATAATTTTAAAAATTGGTATTTAAAATATGTAATGTGTTTAGAATTACCTTATCAATGTTTTTGATCATATCATTTGCTAGTAACTCCACATAGTTGAAATTTTATCCAAGTCTAGTCATGCAAGGTGTGATGCCAATGACTCCCTTGGTTGCTTTCCATGCACTTTTTTATTTATTTTGTTAATATCTCTTTGTGATACACCATACGAGTACTCATACATGGGAATAATTTATTAAATATATGAGAATGCATCTAGATGATCATGTATATGACTCCTTTATGTTAGAGCGGATCTGAGAGATCTTGTGTTTTTCATGGTGCCAATGATTTACCTCTTTTTGATATGTTGGTCATCTACACTATGGTATTGTAATTGGTGTATATTATGACATCCTTGGACAAATGGATATCCATTTCATTATAGATACTCAAGAGAGTCATCACCACTTCATCTATCTTGCCAATGGTACATAATATTACTATGTGTTCTACATCGAATCAACATACTCTATTTGGAATGGCTAGGGATCCTTACTATGAACTTGATACTAATGCTCAATGGAATCAAATGGGATTAACAATTTAAGTGAATACAAAGGATTTAGGATCATGATATATAATTTACATTAGTGATAACCCAATGTCAATCTCTTCTTTTTATAAATATAATAATGGAAAAAGAATTTGGGACTACTTCATTTTACTCTACATCATGGAGGTTCAGTTGATAGATCTTTACTTAGGTGGATGTCTAAATTTCAAATCATAAAAATATCTTATTTATATTGAGTTACAAGTGCATTTCACCCTAGTTTCCCTACCTTATATAAGATTTTTCTACCCCAATCTCTTTTGAAACTTCACATTAAATTCACTAATCTATTTTTAGGCTATTATGCTCTTTGCATTGAATTTTGATGGTCATTGTGATGTGACTGTGCATTTTTAATACATAGATTTTTTGTTTCTTCTAAAAAACTTTGATGATGTGACATGTTTATTTTTATCTTCTAAAAAATTTATTTTATTTTGCATTAATTTGGTATAACACATCTATGTATTTAATAAATGACACAAACTTTGAAGTTATTTGTCCTTAACTACCTTGGTAGTTACCATTTTCATACCGCTCCTCTATACGGTTTCTTCACATCCTCATTCCCATATTTATTTGAATCTCGTATTGATAAATTTATGTTTCCTTAATGATCCATTATATGCTTATTCATGTTAAATTAATTTGACTCTGGTACATGATCCAAATGTCTATGATATAAAGACCACACTATACACATCTACACTAAAACCTATAAATTAAAAAAAAAACCATAAAATAAGAAAAAATATTAATTACACATTGTTACTCATCACACACTCTTTGTTTTGTATGATTTTCCATAGATCATTACTGTTATGAATTAAGTCTAAATCCATTGAATTTAACCCTAATATTGGTTCCTTTATTTTCTTTGAGTGTAATAGTGCACTGTTGTGACACTTCATGAATAATATATGAACCCTTGCATCGAATACATAGTTTGCTAGGGTGTGTTCTAAACCTAATATAATGTAACAAGACTTTTTGATCCTATTTAAATTCCTTTAATTTTAGGTTGAAATCATGCCAATATTTTTAACTCTTTTTATATATCTATCATGTCTAAGTTACCCTTGATCTATTTTATTCTATTTTAGTTAAATCTAGTAATCATGCTTGAAGTGACTCTATTTGCATAGTCACATCATGAGTATGACTTTACTATTAGGAACTATGAATTCCATAGGCATAACTACTTACATAACTTATACAAAGTGTAAGGGACTAAATTTCATTTCACATTTTTAGTTGGTTTTGTAGGCTTATATGATCACATGTATATGATCTTCCTAGACATCCCTATGAACATTTTATGTTTTTATTAGCATATTTTAAAGAACCTTATTTTTTTCTTTGGCCTACCCATTTTACTGAGGATTATAAGCCATGATTTTATGGTACAATATCATGAATTATTTAGTCATATTTTTCATGGTGTTATTCAAGAAGTGCATCCCTTTGTCACTAACTAGATTTACAAGACACCCAAATCAGGTTATGATGTTTTAATATAAGAATTTACCTATATATTTGACACTATAACTTGGTATTTCAATAAATTCACCTAATTTTTAAAGTAATATATTGTAGTGATTATATATCTCAAATTAATGAATTTAATATATGGATTATAGGGACCTACAAAATCAATTCTCCATTTCTCAAGTAGTTTTATAGCTAATAGTGGATTTAAAAGCACCCCATCTTATTGAGTTGGCCTGCCTATTCTCTGACATACATCATAGTATTTTCGAAATCTATGTGTATCTTGAAATAATGTAGGACACCACATACTTTAAAATATTTTCCTCAAAACATATTATCATAAAAAATTACCTCTTATAACTCTTTGGTGTAGTGATTCTATCAGTTATGGCCTCTCATGATGCAAAGCTACTCTTTGCATAACGTCATCCTTACCCATATTATACGAGAACCCATTTATAATGATGGATGGTAGAGATTGAGAAACTAGATTATTTTTATCCTTTTCCCCATAACTTGAAGGAAAAATATCATGATATAGAAATTTTTTTATGTCCTCTAAATTTTTTAGAATCATAGTGATTCTAAATAAATGAGAGTCTAGTAATTAATTTCGTATCTTCTATAGATTTTCCCCATTATGTATACAACTAAGATGATTGGGACCCACATTTTCTCTACCTATTTTCACAATGATATTAAATTATAATTCTTGGAATAACATCAACCACATAGATAAATGTCCTCCTAACATTGGCTTGTTCACCAAATATCTTTGAGATTGGTGGTAGGTGAAGTCAAATGACATTGCTAATAGGGAATGATTGGAATTTTGTAGTGAATATACCAAAGATAAATCTTCCTATTTTGTGGTGGTGTAATTCATTTTTACTTCTAAAAACTAATTACTTGATAAGTGGATAGGGTTATGGAGGCTCTTATCTCCGAGTTAAGATAGCGCTATGCCTACTATGATACCACATACATCTTGATGGAAATGAATTATTACAATTAGGGAAGAGCAAGATTGTAGCTATGACTAATATTTACTTCAAGTTAATTAAATCTAAATGACACTCTATAGTCCATTTAAACTTTCTATCCTCACCTAAAAATATTTCCAATTGTGTTGATATTGTAACACATCTCCTTAAAAAATTGAGATAGTACTTAGTACATCCTAGGAATGATCGCACCTCGGAATAATTTATAGGTGGTTTAAATCCCATAATCACTATAATTTTTCATTTATCTACAAGTATTCCAATGTTGTAGACCACATATCCTAATAGAACCCCAAAATATGTAAATAATAAACACTTTTTCAAATTTAGTGCAATACATAGAGATATACATATTTTAAACATAAGTCACAAATTTAAAATGTGTTATTTGAATAAGTAGAATAGAATCTAGTCTTCCAGGTAAAAATCCTAGAATTCATGTATGAATCCTTTAGATATAGTGACTACATCTCAAAAAAATATAATAAGATCATTTTTTGAGGCTAAACAACATTATATTATATGCAAATGATCCTTAATCTATCACATAGGAGATTTTAATTTGATCTTATGCTACAATTGGTATTTTTTGAGAGCCACTAAACCTATCTATGAATGAGTATATTTCATGTTCTGTGATTGACTTTAAAACTTCATCTCCAAATGGAATTAGAAAAGAAGTATTCACATAAGCAAATTTAGTGCACTATAGTCACTGTAGACTCTTATTTATCTTAATTTTTTGGATTAAACTACCATGGGATCTACCTAATATGTTTTTTCAACTAGATATGTGATTCTTGATTCCTAAATCTGAGCAATATCTACCTTGACTTTTATCTTCATATTCAATTTTAGTCCATATGAGTGCTTCTTTATAAAAATTTTGCACTCCTTTAACCT
The DNA here is from genome assembly GCA_037957365.1 of Torreya grandis. Taxonomy (NCBI): domain Eukaryota; kingdom Viridiplantae; phylum Streptophyta; class Pinopsida; order Cupressales; family Taxaceae; genus Torreya; species Torreya grandis. Next base: position 835,810 of record JARHVA010002900.1, read on the forward strand.
TATATGCATCTATCCTAAGGAAGGGTATATCCCCTCAACCTTTGATTTTTTTAGGAAAGACATATTGATAATCTCATAATAATTATATGGCTTCCATAATTTTGTTTTGTGTCTATTAATATCCTATAGTTTCAAGTCTTGGTGTAAACTCTATACTAATGTTTTTAATGCCTTTTTGACTAGTTCCTAATATATTTTATTGGGCCTTTATGGGATAGATTTTTAGTTTCCTCTCCCCTTCATGTTCTTAAATATTTATGTTTTGTAGCTAGATATCTTATTATTTCTCTATGACATTAGATTTAGTCTCATGTATCCCATGAATTGGTTCAAAAAGTCCTTTCAAATATAAATAATATTCACTATCACTAGATCATATTTACTCTATGATATCTATAATTATGATACATTTTTTATAATATTTTATTTATTTTTCTAAGCTCAGTATGTTTTTATGTCTTTATTCAGTTATAGTGTTGATTCTTCTTATGAAGCTTGATTCTATGTAGCTAGTATGTCCTCTTTGCATCCATGATATAAAATGATATTCAGATTTTTTATATCTTTCTACACCATAGTGTTTTCATCATCAAACACAAAGTTTTGTATAAAATATTTTTGAAGCTATGGACAATGTTTAGATTCACATATGTATTCCTATTGCATGTATCATATATTTAGTAGTGGTTCTAATGTATAATGAAATACATATACCTAATATTTTAGTTCTACCCCTTGTGATTACCATATGTATATAGACATATGTATATGCAACTTAGGGAGCTATCATTTTTAGAAAAATGGCCATTATTCTGAGATCACAAACGACACTTGAAACTAAGCTCACATTATTTTATAGGCCTCTTTCCAATGTAATATATTTGATTGATGAATGACCCAACATGTCAAAATAACATATTTTGGAGCATAATTTAGCACACTATATATTTGATTTATGTTGGGGACATTCTATTCCATTATGAAAATAAATTGTATTAAATCTTAATTTACAAATTATTATAACAATTGTCTCTTAGTAGTAAAGACCATTCTCATAAGACTTACTTCATGATCTCAATGTGCCCAATTTATCATATCCACATCCAAGAAACCTCTTAAAAAATATTCATATTACCACATAAAATTTCCCTCATGAGTGGGTTATATATAATCCATATCCATAGAAGTCACCTGATACAACAAATATAATTCTAACCTAGTTAGAGATAACATTGATAGAGATTTGTTTTATTCCATATGGAATTATGGAAATTTATTTATTATAACCACAAGCAGATATGGAAATTAATTTGTTTGCTGCATATATGGAAACCATTGAGCTTACTATGAAAAAATAGTGAACTCTATACTTATTATATCTTGTAAGTTTGGTTTTGCACCAAATTTAAACTAGTTGTCTCCTCTTTAATAATATGCTAATGCAGGTTCCTTGGGAATGATATAAAGATTTATTTCAGATTTTTTGAATATAATGATGATAATCCTCCCCCTTGATATATCTCCAATTTATTATCCATTTTATTGATGGTCATCTAACTATCATAGGCCAATTTTTTTCTAGTTAATGAAGGGTAATGAATTTCATCCATTTTCATATCAATAAATTTGAAGTCTCATCTTAGAGTTAGATCAAATAATTTGATATAAACATACTATAATATTATAATGGATTTAAACTAATCATAGTCTATGAGGTTTAATCTGAAATAACTATAACTGAGATCTAGTCTTCCAATCACCTCCTAAGTAGACCTAGGAATCAAATTCATTGTACTTCCAAAGTCTAAGACTATGTTGGGGACTTCATAAAACATAAGTTATATTGTGGATAACACACACCCTTATTTGAAAAAGTGAGGGACCCCTTTATAAAATGATCAAACTCAAAGTTCTTGGACCTTCAATCTCATTCTAACTAAGTCCTTTCCAAGAGAATTATCTAGTTCATGTTTCAACCTAATTTTGTCAATCATATTCCATATTTTTAATTATAATTTGGTATTTTTTGATAGCCTTGTAACATATGAAGTTAATTAAGTTTATTCCTAGATGTATCTTATGAAAAACCAAGTGATTTCTTTCTTAGAATAACTAATGTGCTAACTTTTTTATAGGACTGATTTCATATTAAGGTTCCCATACTCTTAGTCTCCTAGAGGGCCAGACTATTGGAGTCTTACATGGTACCTAATGAGGATTAGTTGGAATCCAAGTGAGTTGTTATATTCATCATGATTTTTTCTTTTTACTTAGTCTCTTTTATGGATTTTTATAGGAGAAGTAGTTAAATGGGAAAGCACCGCATGGATCACTACTAGAGATGTCAAAACTTGCTAGATCCTAACCAATTAAGATATATCATAGTTATAATGGTCATTATACTAGATATAATATAGATTTAAAAGTTTAATATATCCCAATAAAATGAAAGAGTTCCATGTGGCTCATTGTTAGGCTTGTTAGTCCCATATACCTAACAGAGATGTCAAAACCTGGGGGAGCCTAACTTATCACATCATTCTATGTGGAATTTATATTTATATTGGTATAAAGTGACCAAGATACCTTGAGGTGATCATAAAAAAATAAAACTATAGTAAAAAGGTTAATCAAAGGATGTCAACATCCTATAGATAACATTTTATTGTCCCATGTATATAAACGTGAAGCACTAGGCTACACCTAGGTGGTAGAAATTATAACATGAATGAATTACCAAGGGGACACATGGAATGAAACATGAACCACATATGAGGCCTTAAATATGATATGGTCATGTGTCTACCACACTCCATGCATTAATTAAATGAGAAAATAGGACCTGATTAGACATTTTAAATTGTCACATCATAATCACTAAATCTAACAAGAAAAGAGTGATCATGATTTTTGATTTTATGTTCAAATTATGAAATAAATGGGAAGATCAATCCAAAAAATCAAATTTTAATTCACACTGAGTGAGATGCCAAACACCATCAATTCAATATATGTATGCAAACCTCTATAAGTGCCCTGAGGTGAACTCATTAACCTTTATTACTCCCAATTTACCAAAATCTACTTCTCACTTTCTTCTCCTACTAGTGCCCTCCATGTTTCCCATTTGTTCAAGGATAGGTATCAAAAAATTCCATCCAAAATATAATTGACACCTCATCCCCATAAAACTTAGCTAGAGTATAGGGACACAACTTTATCAGATGGCTTGACATATTTCAATAATTATAACAAAGTGTTCAAGTCCATTGAAGTGGTTCATAAATCCTTTAAAAGTGATGATGAAGATAAGGTCAGGTCTAATATGACCTCAAGGAATATGATAAGTATGGGTTGCACCAAGCTATGATTAAGCTTGAGTTCTTCCCTTATCCCAACTTGTTAGATAAACTATTATTCACAACTAAGTGAGTGTAGGATGGTGTACGCAACATGGTATGATATGAAAGATCCTAACATTAGATCAAATAAATTTTGGGAGGTAGAGTCAAAGCCTAATATAACCTCATAAAGTACACTGTGACCTATGATTCATATGTTATGACCACCTAGACCAACTCTCATAAGATTTATGATGTCTTAAAGGACTAGGCAAATAACCTTGATGTAAAATGGGTTAACAAGATAGATGTAAATGCATACACCATTTTAACCTTCAAAGAGGGAATATACATTAGGATGATACTACTCAAATAACTATTTAGGGAGAGTGACTTCTTATGCATCAAACTTATGTGGATCCCTTTGCTTCACATAATCCTCTGGGGTGATCAAGTCCCTAACCTAGGGGGGATGATCAATTTTGAGGGGCTCAAGATCATGATATATCATTTATGTTAGTGCTAACCCAATGCCAATATCTTAATTTTGTGAATATGATAGTGGAAAAATAATTTGGGACTTATATATTTTACTCTATACCATTGATTTTGGGTTGACAAAAATCTTTACTCAAGTGGATATCTAAATCTAAAATCATAGAAATATCTTATTTTTTGTGAGTTACAAGTGCATTTCACCCTAATTTCCCTACATTATATAATTTTTTTATCCCCAATCTATTTTGACACTTCACATTAAATTAAATTATCTATTTTTAGGCCATTATTCTCTTTACATTGAATTTTGATGGTCATTGTGATGCGACCTTCAATTTTTAATACATAGATTCCATTTTTTATTCTAACAATGTTTGATGACATGACACATTTATTTTTATCTTATAATAAATTTATTCTATTTTGCATTAAATTGGTCTAAACACACACACACACACACACACACACACACACACACACACACACACACACACACACACACACACACACACACACACACACACACACACACACACACACACACACACACACATTTTAGAAATGACGCAACATTTAAAGTTATTTGTCCTTAACTACCTTGGTAGTTAACATTTTCATACCATTCCTTCATATATTTTATTCACATATTCAATCCCATACTTATTTATTTGAATCTCACATTGACCAATTTGTGTTTCCTTAATGATCCATTGTGTCATTATTCATGTTACATGAATTTGACTCTAGTACATTCTCCAAATGTCTATGATATAGGTACCAAACTATAAACATCTAGACTAAAACCTACAAATTACAAATAAAACCATAAAACAACAAAAAAATTACTAACTACATGCTATTACTCAACACCCACTCTTTGTTTTATATGATTTTCCATAGATCATTACTAGTATTAATTAAGCCTAAATCCATTTAATTTACCCCTAATAATGGTTCCTTGAATTTTTTTGAGTGTAATAGTGCATTGTTGTGACAATTCATGAATATTAAATGAACCCTTGCATCTAATACATAGTTTGCCAGGGTGTGTTCTAAACCTAATATAATATAACAAGACCTTTTGATCCTATTTAAATTCATTTGATTTTAGGTTTCAATCGTGCCAAGATTTTTAACTCTTTTTATGTATCTATTAAGTCCAAGTTACCCTTCATCTATTTTATTCCATTTTAGTTAAATTTAGCAATCGTTCCCAAATTGACTCTATTTCACATAGTCACATTATGAGTATGACTTGAATATTAGGAAATATGAATTACATAGACATGAATGCTACCATACCATAGACCAAATTAAAAGGACTAAATTTTTTGTAAATTTTTATTTGGTTTTGTAGGCTCACAAGATCACATGTATTTGATCTTCCCACCCATTCCTATGAGCATTTCATATTTTTATTAGCATATTTTAAAGAACCTTATTTTATAATTTGGCCTACCCATTTGAATGAAGATTATAAGCCATGATATTATGGTTCAATATAATGAATTCTTTAGTCATATTTTTTATGGTGTTATTCTATAAGTTCATCCCTCTATCATTGATTAGATTTACAAGACACCCAAATCAGGTTATGATGTTTTCATAAAAGAATTTGGCTACATATTTGGCATTAAAACTTGTATTAAATTTACCTTATTTTTAAAGTAACTTATTATAGTTATTATATATTTTGCATTACTACACTTGATGGAGGGATTAATGGGACCTACAAAATCAATTCCGCATTGCTCAAATAGTTGTATAACTAACAATGGATTTATAGGCACCCCATCTTATTGAGTTGGTCTACCTGCTATCTAACATAGATAATAGTGTTTTATGAATATATGTGCATATTGAAATAATATAGGCCACTACATACCAATTTGAAATATTGTCCTCATAGTATATTTTCCTAAAAATTTGCTCCTACAACACTTTTGTGGAGTTATTTTAGCAGTTATGGCATCTCATGATCTAAATTTACTCTTCACATAACATCATCCTTACCCATGTTATATGGGAACCCAGTTATATTGATGAATGGTAGAGATCGAGTAACTAGATTAATTTTATCCTTTTCCCCATTATTTTTAGGAAAAATATCATGACCCAAATTTTTTGTTATGTCTTCTAGATTTTTTGGAATCATAGTGACTCTAAATAAATGAGTGTCTAGTGACTAATCTAGTATATCCTATAGATATTTCCCATAATGTATGTGTATAAGATGATTTGTACCCAAATTGTATCTACCTATTTTCACATTGATATTAAATTATAATTATTGGAATAAATCAACCACCTGGATAAATTTCCTCCTAAAATTAGCTTGTTCACAAAATATCTTTGATCTTGGTGGTTGGTGAATAAATCAAATATCATTGTTAATAGGGAATGCTTGAAATTTTTTAGTGAATATACCAAAGATCAAGCTTCCTATTCCATGGTGGTGAAAATAATTTCTACTTCTAAAAACTTATGACTTTATAAGTGGATAGGGTTATAGAGGCATTCATATGCTAGTTAAGCTAGGAACTATGCCAACTATTATACCACATACATCCAAATGGACATTAAATGTCTTCTTCCAATCAAGGAAGACCAAGATTGTAACCATGAATAATATATAATTTGAGTCAATGAAATATAAATGACACTCTATAATCCATTTAAATTTTATATCCTCACCTAAAAATATTTCCAATTATGTTGATATTGCAACACATCCCCTTACAAACTTGAGATAGTACTTAGTATGACCTAGGAATGATCACACCCAAGAAGAATGTATAGGTGGTTTCAATCCCACAATCACTATGATTTATAATTGATCCACAAGTATTATAAAGTTTTAGCAAACATATCTTAATATAACCCCAAAAGGTGTAAATAATAAACTCTTTTTTAAATTTAGTACAATGTGCAGATCTCTACATATTTCAAACATAAGTCACAACTTTAAAATGTGGTCTTTGAATAATTAGAACACAACCTAGTCATCTAGGTAAAACTCTTAGAATTCATGTATGAATCCCTTAAATATAGTGACTATAGCTCTAAAAAATATAACAAGAACATTTTTGAGGCCAAAAAACATTATCTTGTAAGTAAATGATCATGTTTTATCACACAGGTGATTTTAATTTGATATTATGCTATAATTGGTATTTAGTGAGAGACACTAAACCTATCTATGAATGACTATATTTCATGTTCTATGACAAAATCTATAACTTTATCCTTTAATATAATTAGAAAAGATGTATTCACACAAGTATAATTTAGTACACTATAGTCACTATAGACTCTAATTTATCCTAATTTCTTGTGTTTCACTACCATGGGATTTACCTAATATGTTTTTTCAACTAGATATATGACTTTTTATTCCTAAATATAATCAATAACTACCTTAACTTTTAGCTTCATATTCAGGTTCAGTCCATATGGGTGCTTCTTTATAGGCCTTGTGCATTCCTTTAACTTGGTATGTATATTCTCTAAGGAAGGGTATACCCCCTTAACCTTTGATTTTTTTAGGAAAGACATCTTGATAGTGTCACAACAATTATATGGCTTCCATAATCTAGTTTTGTGTCTAGTAATATCCTATAGTCACAAGTCTTGCTATAAACTCTATACCAATGTTTTCTAATGCCTTTTGATCAATTCATGATATATTTTACTAGGCCCTTATGGGATAGAGTCTCATAGTTTCCTCTCCCCTTCATGCTCTTGAATATTCATGTTTTGTATCTAAAAATCTTCTTATTTATCTATGACATTATATTTAGGCTCTTGTATCTCCTTATTTGGTTCAAAAAATCCTTTCAAATCTAAATCCTCTTCACTACCACTAGATCCTATTAAATATTTGATACCTATAATTATGTTACAAGATTTAGAAACTTTTATTTCTATTTAAAGCTCAATATGTTTTGATGGCTTTGTTTATTTATAATGTTGATTCTTGTTGTGAAGTTTGATTATGTAAAACTAGTATGTCCTCTTTGCATCTATGATATAAAATGATATTCATATTTTTTATATCTTTCTACACCATAGGGTTATCATCATCAAACACAAAGGTTTGGATAAAATATTGTTGAAGCTATGGCCAATGTTTAGTTTCGCATGTGTATTCCTATTGCATGTATCATGCCTTCAATAGTGGTGCTAATATTTAATGAAATATGTGTACCTAATACTTTAATTCTACCCCTTATGATGACCATATGTCTACAAACATATGTATATGTAACTCAAGGAACTATCCTTATTAGAAAAATGCCCATTTTTCTTAGATCACAAAGGTCAATTAAAATTGAGATCACATAATTTCATAGGCCTCTTCCCTTTGAAATCTATTTGATTGATGAATGGCCCATCATGTCCAAACAACACCTTTTAGAGAATACTTTAGTGCATTGACTCTTTAATCTATGTTGGGGACATTTTATTCCATTATGAAGATAAATTACATTAAATCTTAATTTATAAATTACTACATCAATTTTCTCTTAGTAGTAAATACCATTATCATAGGCCTTACCTCATGGTCTCAATGTTCCAAATTTAACATATGCACATGCGAGTAACCTCTTACAAAAGATGAGTATTACCACATAAAATTTCCCTCATAAGTGGGTTATATATAATACATATCCATAAAATTCCCTTGATATAATAAATATGATTCTAACCTAGTTATAGATCATAATGATAGAGACTTGCATTATTCCATATGGAATTATGGGACTTACTTCATTGTAATCACAAGTAGATATGGAAATTATTTTGTTTGTTGTATATGTGGAAACTATTGAGCTTGTTGTGAAAAATTAGTAAACTCTATACTTATTATAGATTATAACTTTGGTTTTGTACCAAAATTAAACTAGTTGTCTCCTTTTTAAGTATATGGTGATGCAAGCTCCTTAGGAATTATGCATTGTATTTATGGTCATATAAATGTCACATGCTAATTTATTTCCAATAATGCATGGTAATGCATTTCATCCATTTTTATATTAATAAAATTGAAGTCTCTTCTTAGAGTTAGATCAACTAATTTGATCTCCACATCCTCTAATATTCTAATAGATTTAACCTGATAATAAAATATGAGGTTTAATATGAAAGACATGTAGCTAAGATTTATTCTTCCAATTGCCTCCCAAGTAGACTTAGGAGTCATATTTATTTTACTTTCAAAGTCTAAGAATGTGTTAGGGACTTCATAACATATGAATTTTATTTTGGAAAACATACCCCCTTATTCAAAGAAGTGGGAGACCCCTACGTAAAATGATAAAACTCAGATTTTCCATACCTTTAGTCTCACTCCAACAATTCCTTTCCAAGAGAATTATTTGGTTGATGTTCTAGACACCCAACTCTAGCCACAACTAGATTCTGACTAATTCCTACCAATCATTGCAAATTAAGCCTATAAATCAATGAACATCCCAATTTTGACCATGCATCATTCATAGAAGATTAGAATCATGCTGAGGCATCCCTATTTGGGATAATAGCCTGCATATAATAATAACCTCTCATGGATTCATCCCTAGTCACCTTGTGTCATAACAACTATCAATTTGGCCTATGAACCTATTAAATGGGACACTTGATCAAATCTTGAAAGAGCTAAAATGTTAATCAAATTGAATTATCTAACTAAAAAAGATTAAATGTATAGTTGAATTATCCATTTATAATTAGTGAATATAAATTCCAAAAATCAAAATATCAAGCCTTTCATCATTGCCTTTATGGGTTGTCAAACTCTTTGAAAATATCTAAAAATATCTAATTTGAGAGCCATGCCTACTAATTGAACATCATAATTACATGATAAATTTTAACTCAACTAGATTTATATTTTAACTCACCTAGGGTTATTTTGAACCCATTCCATGTTTAAAATCAACCTTAACTCACCTTGTGTGAGAGTTAATTATTAAGGATATAGATACAAGGCCATACACCTTCAATTCTAAGCTTGGTTATTGTATATTTATTATGTAGGATTTACTCCATAAGTCTTGTGTAAGTAATGTTACCATGCCCAAATCTAAATCCAAGTAATCAAAGCCAATGTGCCAAGGAAAGGTGAAGCCAACAAATCTTCATCGATGAAGATTTCTTGAAGCAAAAGCTGAGAAAGCCATTTAAAAAGTCATATGGAGCTCCAAAGAAGGTAAAATAAGTTGTTCTTTTATGTTTCAGTTGTGTTTTCATATGCATGTTTGTTACGTAAGCTTTCCCTAGTGTCTAGGCTATAGTTGTTAGGATTTTAGTATATTTATTTACATTTTACTTCTTGGACTAATACAAGACTAACTTCCCCTCTATTTTATTCCTTGTACACATGTTAGCATGCCCAGTGGGATGAAACATCCCATATAACAATGGAGATTGATATGTTACTTTTAGTTTTTTTAATGGATGCATAAAAATATTTAAGTTTCAAGTATTAACTTCATTTTTCACATCTTTCTATTTTAAGCAAGTCATAGGTTATAGGAATCGACATTGATTTTTAGTCTAGGTTTCTAGGATCAATGTTGATTTTCTAGATTGATGCCAAGTACATGAATCAACCATGATCTCTATGTGAAAAATAGAGCACAAAATTAACATAACTAACTAACAAGATTTTTAATAGAGGTTTATGGTCTTCATTCTATGTTTGATGATTTGTATATTATTTGTTTAACCCTTTTATTATAGGATCGAATGAGTTATGTTATTTTTAATCTAGCATTATTAACCATTTTTCTATTCAAACATATTTTTTTTTGCATTTTTTAGTAAACATCAATAATCTGCTTGATCGATGTTGATTCCAGTAGATCAACATTAATTTCTATGGATTAGTGATGATCAATCTTTGAGATAGAAAATAGAAAAACTGAGAGCTAATTTTAAGATGTTTTCTCACTTAATTTTGAGCTTCTAAAAAGATAGACCCTCTAACAACTTGAAAGACCTAAAGGCCATAAGGAGACATTTATAACACTCTAAATTTGCAAAATTCACATTTCAAATTGGTGTTTTAAAAATCTCTTTCATTCAAATTCTTTTTATTTTTTTCAAAGTTTATTAAAAAAATGAAATCTAAGGGGTTCAAACTTTATAACATACTTCATTTTGGTGCAATAAAATGAACTCTCACATTAGGTAAATACTCATAAGAGTTTCATTTTCATTCTTTTTTATCAAAAGTGTTTGTTTATCAAGATGAGTGATAGGTGTATACTCTCCCCCCATCCCCTTTAGGGAACTCAGGTGATAAAAAATTCCCATTATTTGCATTTATTTCTTTGGTCCAAAAACATGGAAGGAAAGTTGTTAAGGCCCTCCCCAAATATGCATGATTTGGGTGACCGAAAAATTATCCTAAAGTCCTTCCACTTATCTTTATTTTATGTATTTTGGATTGTGGCTAGGATTTCATTACCTCCTCATAGGTTATCTAAGGAAGCATTGACCTGTGAATTCATCTCCCAACATCATTTCAACCCCAATCCATAGTGGGGTATAAAAATTGAGGGTGACCTATTGGTATGCTTGCTTTGAGCAATTAAAAAAAGCCTTGTGAATAGTACTCATCCTAAAAATGTAGGGGCAATTCAGACATTGCACTCTATTGATAAATTAATGGATGTAGTGGTTGTGAAAAGGATAAGACCTTTTCAAAATAAACCAATTGATGTAGATCTAAATGACATGATTGTGCCCTAGTTTTTGCCACACATATGAGACCATATATAAATGAGTGAAAACTGATAGTTTAGAACAACCCCAATTATTATAGACATATTATTGATGTAGGGATAGTAGCCTGAAGTTATATGTCACCATAAAAAATCTTGAGAGAATAGGGGGCCTAAAACCCATGATTTTCATGTGCTTTTAATTTTTGGATTAACAATTTAAAATCCTCTCAAGAGAAAGTATATAGATAGAATTTGATAGTATGATGCAACCTTTTAAATTTAGGATTTAGGATGTTACACTTAGGTGTTTTTATCATTTTTTCCTTTTCACTTACATGGTCTTGAGTTGAAACTATTTATTTATCATACCATGTCTAAAAATAATTTTTATTTATACATCACTCCTTTGTTTAAAGATGTTTTATGACATCCATTTGACATCACACCTTTGCCTTAAAATTTTGTCAAAGCCTTTATGTGTGTCACTTGATTGATAAGGGTGTCATTACACTACCCAATTCATTCCAAGTTTTGTGCCTTAAATTTATTTGAAACAAAACATTTATCATATCTTTGGATCATGAAAAAATCATTATGCTACTCAAATCATTTGAAATACTTGTTGCCTTGTGTCCAAAATTCAAATTTAAAATCCATGTGTGTCTTTCAGATCTCTACCTAGTACCATCATGTCATTCCTTCTTGTATAGCTTGTTTTTTGTTTCAAATAAGACTAGTTTTCTAAATCAAGTTTGAAATTAGCCTTGAAAATCTTAAATCCAAATAATTTTTGGATTATGCCTATGCCTCATGTAATTTTGGCCTAGATATTGATTTTCACTTTTGGGTTGTGTAACTTAGGTTATTTATTTATTGAATTTGAAAACTATTTTTGTGCCTAAATTTGGGGAAGTAGTGTATCTTCCATATGCCTAAAGTTCCATACCTTTTGCCAATTGATCAAGTTTATGTTTTAAATCTGAATGCCTAGTTTGTGTTAGTGTTTCATATTTGTTAGATTAAATATCTTTCTCTTTAGACCTAATTTTGTTTAAAATTATAGATTTTGTGCCTTCTCTAAAATAACTAGAAATACCTATGTTGAGCATAAATTTTATGCCTTTTTTCCAAAAGACCTAGCAACTTTTATTTCTTTAGACCTAGATTAGAATTGTTTAAAACTCTTTGTACCTAAATTTGTCATTTTGGTTTTTATTTCATCCACTTGACATTTTTTGTAAGACATTTGATGTTAGACTATTTTAGACCAAGTTTTAACACAGACCCTTTTGGAGATATAACTCCTCTTTTTAGACCAAGTTAGATCAAGTTTGAACCATTTATCCATTGGACATTGTTTTTTAGAGTTTATAGAACTATAGGCCTTTTTCATGAATTTTTAATCATTTATTTGGTATATCTTTCCCTTTAGACCTAATTTTGTTTAAAATTCTAGCTTTTGTGCCTTCTCTAAAAACCTAGCAATAACTATGTTGAGCATAGATTTTATGCCTTCTTTTTCTAAAAGACCTAGCAACTTTTATTTCTTTAGACCTAGATTAGACTTGTTTGAAACACTTTGTACCTAAATTTGTCATTTTAGTTTTTATTTCATCCACTTGAACTTTTTTGTAAGACATTTGATGTTAAATTATTGATGTTAGACTATTTTAGACCAAGTTTTAATACAGACCCTTTTGGAGATATAACTCCACTTTTTAGACCAAGTTATATCAAGTTTGAACCATTTATCCTTTGGACATTATTTTTTAGAGTTTATAAAACTCTAGGAATTTTTCATGAAATGTTAATCATTGATTTGGATATGTCTCATTGATGTTAGACATTTGATGTTAGACTATTTTAGACCAAGTTTTAACACAGACCCTTTTGGAGACATAACTCCACTTTTTAGACAAAGTTAGATCAAGTTTGAACCATTTATCCTTTGGAATTTGTTTTTTAGAGTTTATAGAACTCTAGGCATTTTTCATGCAATGTTCATCATTGATTTGGATATGTCTCATTACACTTGTAGCGGATCCATGTACCATCCAGGTTGTTGATGTATTTTTATGCCAAGGACATAATGCAAATAAAAAAATTATATTTTTTAGATTATAGTATAGGTCTTAGAAAACCTTAGGGATTCACTAAGTTTTGATAGAGACAATATATGGTGACCACCTTTTAGTCTACAAGCAAGCCCTATTATAGGGATAATAGGAACATCAACATTGACATAATGTTTATACACATAATATTTTTAACCTTTTATCAATTACTGATGCTTTACATTTTGTAGGAACCCATCGAGACTCAATCTATCTAAGTGCACACCCTAAGGGGTGAAATGAGAAAGGGGTGGGAAAACATTTGGTGCTTCATATGATTGTTGTCCGTTTTTTCCATATTATTACCAATATAACTAGTTCTTAAAACTTTCCCCTAAGGTATTTATCCTTCCTTGCATAGTCTTCTAATATTTTTACTCTTTTCATCCTCCATTTCTTTGTTTGGCACCCTTTTGAGCTATTTAGTATACTAGGTTGACCTAGTCAACCTAGTATAGTTTAGGGACCCTTTTCTCTCATTTGGTTTGTTAGTCTTCTAGTTTACTAGCAAAAACCTAGTGAGTTAGCACCAAAATGTGCTAGGTTGATTGGGTCAACCTAGCATGACCAACATATCTCAATGATGTTAGGGTAAGTTTTTTTGATAAATATAAAGGTCATTTCAGTAATCATTAAGATATTCAATCAACATTTATTATTCATTCATGCTTCTTCATAATTTGCTCTTCCACCATTCTACTTGAGGAGACTTAGCTTAGGTTTCTTATTTTGGAAAATCTAGTCTTGTGGATAGGTCTTGGATGCTTTGGCCTAACAAAGTGACCCTTAAAAACTAAAATAACATCTTGAGAATCCACATTGGCCAAGGGAGATATTGAGTCTCGATGGGTTCACATTCATATAAGTATATTCTTTGTTCTCCTCACTTTTAGTCAATATAAGTAGCATAAGTGTTGGCTCAAATAATATTACTCTTCATATTCTATGTATTAGGGTGTTATTCATACTTAATTTATTTAAGGTTCCCTATACATGTTTTAATTAATTTTATTTACTAAACCCTACATTGTTCCACAAGATTTGGTGTGCACTAGATTATATTTACTTTTCTTGTTATTAGATTAGTGAAATATTAAATCATAAGACCCTTTTAGGGTTGTTATGTGATTGTGTTAGATTGTAGGCTTTGGAACCCTACCTCACATGGTGTGTTGTGAAAAGTGATCCCATAATTAGGTCTAATAGATCCTCACATTGGTCATGCCCTCCCTTAATAATTATATGATCCCCAATCAAAAGTGTAGGTGTGTTATATCCCATCTGATTTAAGACTAATTTATGAACATGATGCATTTTTTATTAGATAAATTCTAGTGAACCCAACATGAATCAAAACCTTGTAGTATCTCTTTCACTTATTTAATTTTTATTTATCATTATTTTTATCATATCTTTACTATGCGAGATCAACCCTGTTGACCTAGTTATTTATCTATGTGCATAGATTTGTAGAAATATGCAACTCGCTCAACTAACTCGACCCAATATAGGTTTTTAGAACTTTTAGAATTTTATTTAGAAAATTGAATCAACCAACTCAACCTAGTACAAGATTTTTTGGTTTCTAAACTTCATTTTCAACCTACTAGGGTGATTAGGTTGACCTAGTGCATTTTTAACACTTTTTCAGTATGTTCCTATATAGCTTAATCGACTAGCTCAACCTAGTTTATAGGTTTTTTATAATTTTATCCAAGGGTTCAGATCAATAATCTTTTCCATTTCATCTCTAAACAATTTAGGTTAGTTTCTATTTCTCTATATCTTTCTTTTTTTGTACTTTTCTTGCATAGTTTGTAATCTTCAAAACTACCTCTGCATAGTCAACTAAGTCAACTTGATTGACCTAGTTCACTTTTAAAATTTGCTTCCATAGTATAGGTTCAACATTATCAAATCTATTATATATGATTATACATATATTTTCTCAAGTATACCTTGTTTTAAATTTTGAATTAACCATACATGTTAATCACATCTTTCTTTTAAGTTGTTTGCATGCTTAGAATAGCTCACATAGTCTAACTAGGGGATTTTTAATTATCACTTATTTGCATTATTTCTATTATTTTGCACACACGTCCAAACCAAATAAACATCAATAAGAATTTAAACATTTAACTACCTAGGTATACTTACTTATATTTCATCACCAAGGGGGAAGCCAACTTGATGTTCAGGTCAAGCATAAAGTGTGGTTAATGGTATATTTTACCCTTATTATTGTGTTATGTGAAGTAAGGGGGTAGGCCCTAATACAAATCTTATACAATTTCCACTACAATCCATTTCATCCTAAACTTACCTAAAACTATCCATATATTACTATTTAGTACCTTATAGCCAATCTCCCTTTACATTTAAAATCATTCTTAATGATCTAATTAACATTATAGGTTGACCAAGTAGCTATATTTAATTTCAAGTTATTTTACTACTCTTTAATTAATTATGTGTACAAAATCTTTCATTATCCATTGTTTTTGAAATATTTTTCTTTGTGTGCATCAATTAGATTGGCTAACATCAAATTAGTTGATTGTGTGTTTCATTTCTACACTTACTTTCTTAGATAAATTAAAAGTTGTCTTGTTTCATTTCAAATCTTTTTATCAATATTTTTATCTTCCATATTAACTGTACTAGGTCAACTTGGTCAACCCTATAATTTTTTTGGCTTCTTTACACTACACTGGATTGACCTAGTCAACCTAGTACAGTCTGCAAGCCTTGTTTCCTACACTAAATCGATCTAGTCAACTTAGTATTATTTCCTTCCTATTTTTCAATCTAGTTTCTCATTTCTCTAATTTTGTATCTTGTTCATCTCTCTTCAATTGTAATGAGGTCTCCTATCAGAAACATTTTAGATAAGCTAAATCCATTTAGATATTATATTAGATGTTCATTCCTTCCTCTCTTTTCCTCCCAAGAGAACAATCACTCTTAGGGAACCTCTTCTCCTCCTTCATCTATGAATTGTAACATGGTGAAAATAACACCTCAAGATGAATTTTATGGATCCAATCCTTTCCATACTTATCAAGACACTTCTCAAAATATCCAAACCAATGTAGGAGTGATTTATATAAATCTATTTTAAAATCCCACTAAAAATACTCCCCCTAATACTAATTTGGGGAATGATCCAACTAATACTAACTCACTTCTCGATAGAACCCAAATCTTAGCTCATGTTATTCAACAAATTAACATCATGCAAAAATCTAATACCAACCAAATGATGCAAACTCTAACAACATTTAATCAATGTGACTAATCGACCTCTAAATATTCATCCTCAAGCTAATCCTAATTATATTACTCCACCTCTTAGGGATGCCTCAGGTAATGTTATTCCTCAACCCATAATTAATAGCAATATTCTTCAAACCATTATAAATCATCCTTTATCTCCATTCATTATATCTATTGATATTGGTAACATAACCCCGACTATCAAATATGATGGGACTAAAGACCTTACTTCATTCCTCAAAGTATTTGGTAACCTTTACAAAGAGTGGATCCAAAATAATACATTTGCCACAACTATAATATTAGTCGAAAATTTCACTAATGATGTATTAGAATGGTATAATTAATTTCCTCAACATTTTATTTAGAAACTTGAAGATTTGGTCAATCCTTTGGTTAAAGAGTTTCAACATAATGATCTTTCTAAAAAATTTCTTAGTCACTTCATAAATTCAAAACAATCTCTCAATGAACTAGCTCATTACTTTATTAAAATATGGAAATATTTATCTCATAAATCCAATCATAATATTACTAATGAAAATTTATTTAAACTCTTTATTACTGCTTCGACTCTTACTCTTCAATATAAGGTTCAAACCTTTGTTCCTCAAACTCTTAATGAAAATCTTGACCAAGATAATCATTAAGACTTTCTTATGAATGAATTTGAACCCAATCATAAACTTCTTAAATTATCTTTTCAAACATCTAATTTTATCACTAGTAATACTTCCCAAACCAAACTTGGAGTTGCCAAATCTAATTTTACTTTACCATCTCACACACCTCTTTCTGTTCAAAAAATGAAACAATTTTAATTCCATTAAAACCTTTCATTTATCCCAATGCTCCTCCTAAGTGGTATGATCCGAATCTATTATGTTGGTTCCATGCCGACATTATTCATCCTCATAAATCTTGTAAAGAGATCACTAAGTGTGTCATTTATTATATGCTTGGTGACTCATTCAACCATGAGGATGTGATCAAACTTCATCATCAAGAGTATGCTTCCACATCTAAAAAATGACAAAAATTTAAATCCTCTACTTCTAGTAATCAAAAATATTCTTCAAACAATAATCAATCAAATGTCAAGGATGTTTGTTCCATCGATGCCAATTATGACCTATATTATAATAAGTCTCAATATGTCAACACTACTAGGTTAATTATCATCATAAACCAGCTCATAAAGTTCCTTTTACTAAGCCTAAAAAACCATATTTAGAAGAAAAAGTGCTTAAAGATACCACTACAACTCATGATTATTTGGGATCACCTAAGGAACAACTTCCTCCTTCCGATCCTCCCACAACATCTATACCTCTTAAATATAATTTTCCTTCTAAACCTCATGTTGGTTCTTCTAAATCAAATTGGAATGTTCTTGAAGAAATCAACTTTATGCCTTATAAGGTTACTCTTATAGAGTTGTTTTTCACTTCACCCTATCATCATAAATTTCTTATGGAATAATTTCATACATAGATGAAGAACCACCTTCTTTCAATTCTCAACCAACTAATGTCAATACCATTGAGACTATGTGTCCTTATTCCAATCCTTTCATTTAATTTATTAAGGATGACATGATCAATGATGATATTATTTTTCACATTAATGATATGCCTCTTTTTATCAAATTAGCCATTAATACCATCCTTATCTGAGAAGTTCTAGTTGATGAAGGTTCTCATATTAATGTCACATCCTTATGGTTCATTCAACAACTTAAATATAACAAATATCATCTTAAACAAACCCATCTTACTTTTCATGTATTTGAAAAGACTAATTAAAATCCACTTAGATGCATATGGCTTCCATTGACCATTGGACCTAAGACTGTTAGAACCAAGCTTATGGTCCTTGATCTTCATTTATCTTATAGCATTCTTCTTAGTCATCCATAGAATCATCAGTTGAGGGCCATCACCTCTTCTAGTATTTAGTTTATTAAATTCTTAAATAATAGAAAACATTATAAACATGAAGTTGATCCCAACCCATGAAGCATCTTGCTTCCCAATCCTAAGCCTTAATATCAAATTCTTGCAATTTCTAAAATCAATAGTGATCCTTTACCTAAGTTATTCACCATGAATCTTGATGTTTAATTTACTCTTATATATTTTGATGATGATGAGACCAATTAGTTACATTACACTTGAAATGATAAGAAGCTACCTTCATATATCATATATTAGATTCCTCCTTCTCTTTTAACTAGATATCATATTGTTCCTATCATGGATGAGATTAACCATTTTTCCCCTCCATGCAATGCTCAAGAGCCATCTTTACTTGAAGATGCCTTCACTTTCAATGATTTTAGAGTGACTAAATTATTCCAAGATCCTCTCACCATGTCCCCTCATACATTTAGAAACATTGGGATTTCACCTTCTGAAACTCCCCTTAATTCTCAAGTATGTACGATTTATCCAACATATGATGACAACTATATCATGGCCCAAGATCACTCTAGAGACTTGGATGTCTAACACTACCAAAACATTTTATCCTAAATTCATATATTTAATTAGGATGTACATACCATATCTACACATCATGACTTAGATCATGAGGGTCATGTACCTCCCACTAATTCTCCACTTACCAATCCTCCTTGGGTGGTAGAATAAATTACACCATTTGAACCTACAAACACTCTTACATCTTCTCTACCTCCTATGTATCCTATAATTTATTTATATTATTCTCCCATTATTTAATCTATCAATAATCCCATTTCTTTGAATCCATCCTCTTCATATACTTCCAAAATTACACTAGATGCCAAGGCAACTGATGTCCATCATATTCATTCTAAATATGATCACCATGGTAATAAAATTTTAGACCTTGAAGTAGATGTTGAATATTATGGTCTTTTTCCTACCTTGCCAAGTGATGAATCTATTCTTGAGTTACTTCATGCTTGGGAACCTCAAATTCCTTAGCAACATCATAAACTTGGAAATTTCAATAATAAAACTCCTTGCTTTAACAACATTGTCACTAGTATTGATCCTAAAACAAATCTAATTTCAGCCTATCCTAATGCACCTTACTATTTTTGAGATGAAAATTCCATACTTATCAGAGAAATTACTTGTATCAAATATGGTACCCCGTCTCCTCAATCAATCATGATTTCTTGAGAACTCTCACCATCTGAGCATGAAAACTTTAGCTTATTATTTGTTAACTATCAAGAGGAAATCACTTGGTCCTACCAAGACATGCCTAGAATTTACCCTAGTATTATGGTTCATAACATCATCAATTATCCTAAAGCTAATATAGTGCATCAAAATAAATAAAAATTCCCACTTGAAGTTACTAATCTATGTCATAAGGAAATCATTAAACTACTAGATGCTAAATTCATTAAACCAATGGATTATTCTGAATGGGTTTCTAATATTGTTCCCATTTAGAAGAAGGTCACCATGGTCATCTACATTTGTATTGATTTCCATAACCTTAGTCTTGATTTTCATAAGGACATTTACCCCTTACCTTTAATTGATACCATTATCGATTCCATGTTTATGGATGGATTTTTGGGATACATGTAGATTCACATCGCTCTTGAAGACCAACCTAAGACTATTTTCACCATATAACAGGGCACCTATTGTTACATAAAAATGCCATTCATCCTTAAAAATGTTATAATTACCTATCAATGTTTTATGACTCACATATTTCATGATCTCATCCATAATATTGTTGAAACTCATGTGGATGATCTTATTACTGAATCCAAACATCATAAGAACCATATTTTTGATCTTACTATCATCTTTTACCATCTCCTTAAATACAAAGTTATACTTAATCCTTTCAAATGTGTTATTGGAGTCACACCTAGTAAATTTTTAGGATTCTTCATCTCTCTCCATGACATCGATGTTGACCCAGCCAAAATTAGTGTTATTGTAAACATGCCCATTCCTCAATCTATTCTTGATATTCATAATTATTTTAGAAAACTTGGGGAAATTAGATTATTTATCCCTAAAATGTCTTATTATATTAATTCTATAAATTCCCTTCTCAAGAAAGGTACAAATTTATAATGGATGGATTCATGTCAAAAAGCCTTCGATAATATGAAAGAATTATTACTTCATCTACTTACACTTCATCCACGTTCTAATGATAGACCATTAATTATCTATATTTCTTCCACACCTATTTTAGTTGTGGAAATGCTTGCCCAACAAGATGATACAAGAAGAGATTATGTTATTTAATACATTAGCTAAGGCCTCATTGATTATGAAACATGTTATACCAAAGTTGAGCATGATTGCCTCACTATCTTTTTTGTGACTGAAAGGCTTCATAATTATATGCTATACCAAACTAATTATGTCATCATTCATTCTAAACCACTTCATTATTTTTTATCCAAAGCCTTTATTCCTAGGGATAGAATTATTAAATGGATGGTCTTACTTATGGAATTCAATCTCTATATCATAACACAAAAATCTATTAAAGGGCAAGTCATAGCTGGCCAACTTACCATAACTCCCATTCTAGCCACTTCTTCACTTCAAGATGATCTTCCCAATGAAAATATCCTTTTCATTGAAGGTCTTAATCAAGTTATATCCCTTAAAGACTATTTTCATATATTTACTACTTAACTTAAAGCCAATAGTCTTGAGTAATCTTCCCCTTCTTCTAGTAATACTAAACCAAAGGTAGTTATTAAGGAGCTCTTTGCAATTATTGTTGACTTACATGAGGATACTTGGACCCTCCATTTTGATGGTTCTAAATTCCTTCAAGGAGATGGGGTAGGTTTCATTCTCACAAGTCCTCTCAATAAAATAATTCCTTTAACTTTTTGCTTTACCTTTGATGTCACCAATAATATGGTTGAATATGAAGCTCTTATCTTAGGAATGAGAGTTGCTTTTGATATTGACATCTAATATCTTCATGATTTATGAGATTCTCAGCTCATTTGTCATCAATTTGCTAGTGATTATCAATGTAAAAGTGATATACTTATTACCTATCATCAAATTGCAACTACTCTTTCTAAAGACTTTATCTCTTTCACTATCAAGCCTATTCCTTGAGACCAAAATTCCATTGCTTATTCTCGTGCCTCTTAAGCTTTTGTCTTTCATCCTCATCAAGTTCTCTCTAATCCTTCCTTTATTATAAAAATAAAAAATCTCCACCATCTATCCAACCACCTAATTCACTTATCTATCACACCGAGGATGTGACTATTCAAACAAACCCTTAGTGTCAAGATATCATTTAATTTCTAGAACATCAAACTTATCCTTCTGATCTATATTTTCATGAAAAGACATGCATTCATAAACAAGATTTTAAGTACATATTTCAACATAACATCCTTTACTATCACAATGCTAAAGGTACCTTGATCCATTGTGTTTTGAAATATGAGTTTCCTCCTCTTATTAAACAAGCACAAGGGGCATTTGTAGTGGTCACTATAACATACATGCTAAAACATGAAAATGCCTATGTATGGGTCACTTTTGGCCTACTCTTGAAAAATATGTAATTGAATATGCTAAAAAATTTACTCCTTATCAGCTTCACAATGATCTTATCCATTTACCTCCTATTGAACTTCAAACTATCGAATCTCCTTAGCCATTTTCCACATGGGGATTTGATCTCATTGGTAAACTTGCTCACTCTCAAAATGGGCATGTTTTTATCATCATCACTACTGATTACTTTACCAAATGGGTATAAGACATGCTCCTTGTTAATGATACCAGTCCTACCATTTTCAAGTTCATTCTTAACCAAATTATTTTCCACTTTGATGTTCCTCATACCATTATTTCAACTAATGGTGGTACTTTAAAAAATAAACATGTTAAACAACTTTTTACCAAATATAAGATCAATCACAAGTTTTTCATGCCTTACCAACCATAATGCAATGGTCATGAGGCCACTAGTAAAATTCTCAACTAAATCCTTCAAAAGATAATTCATGAAACCTGCATGGATTGGCACATTCATTTTTGACCTATACTTTGGGACTATCGAACTAGCATTCATACTACCATTAGGGTAACTCCATTTTAGTTAGTCTATGGTTTTGAGTTAGTCCTTCTATTAGAAGTTGAGCTTACCTATCTTCATATATCTCTTCATGGAAATATTATTGATAAATAATTACATGAATCTCACCTTCATGACCTTGATCTTCTTGATGAACTTTGTCTTTTTGTATTACAACATAACCACCAATACAAGGCTCAAATCACTCGATAACATAACAAACATGTTAAAATCTGCACTTTCAATGTTGGTGATCTTGTCCTTAAATTATATTACACCCATGATGAAGAAGGAAAATATGCCCAAAAATGGTGGGGCCTATATTTAGTCAAATACATTTTTGGTCTAAGTACTTATCTCCTTCAAAATAATGAAGTTTATGTTTTTAAAGAACCCACAAACACTTAATTCCTTAAAAATTACTTTGCCTGAACATTTCATTCTTATCATGTTTTTTATATATGATTTCTAACATCTTTTTTCAGGTCACTCAAGCATGAGTCTCTCCCTTTGCAATAGTGCCCTCTTTTCAAAAACCTTTAGTCCTTTCTTTTTTGGTCTTCTGGTTTCTTGATACACCATAGTATTCCTTATCTTCTTTCATTTTCTCTTATTTTTTTACACACCTTGGGTTTTTATTTTGTGAGTTTCTTTGTAAGACCATGGATAAGACTTAACATCCCTCATAAAACCACCATCTTTTAATCATTTCTTTATCTTTTTACTATTTGCCAATGTTATTTTGGCATCCTTTAGGTTTTTATTTATGAGTTGCTTTGTAAGAAAGTTCCCTCACTTTGATTTTCTCCTACTTATCAACAACCTTATGGGTCTCTCTTTTATGAGTTGCTTTGTAAGACCATGGATAAGACCCAACCCTCCTCAGAAAATTAACATTATTTTCATGTTCTTCATCCTTTTTCTCAACTTTAGCTTTTACTTCTTTTGTTAGATAAAATTTGCACAATAAACTATGTTAGCATGTTTTCCTCCCTTTCCCTCTTTCGTATGATAATGAATCACACTTTTATTGTCATTGTATCCCTTTTTTGTGCCCTTTATCACATTTTTTATGATTTTAAGTAATTAAACTTGTTCCATGTGTCATTCCTCTTGATTTCCCATTTTATTTCATCTCCTCATTGGATAAAACAAGGTCAAAGTCAAGATAACACTTTTATTTTACCTAGATTTATGAGACTCCTAGACCCCATGCTCTTTAAAGTTTATTTCTCTTAGCCACCTTGTCCCAATTTTTCAAATGAAAGTCATTTTTAACACCAATGTTTGGTCTTCCAAATCCGTATGGAAGAGGAATATAAAAATCCATCAAAATAATGTTAAAATCCAAAGCATTTAAACAAAAGGAAATGATATTTAAAAGGCAACATACAAATGTCAAAAGTCAAAATCACACCAAAAGATATGATTACAAGAACATATCCTATCTCCAATTGAAGCTCGAACTCCATAGTCATCTTCACATAGAGCTAAAGTCCTTTGGGGTGTGGTAGGCCAATATATTGGAATATGGGATTTCAAAAAACTCTATGGTGATACCTAATTTCTCACACAAGTACCCAATCCTTGCAATAGACTGATAACTCTATAAGGGGTCTTGAAGAGCGGGGAACATGTCATGGGTAGGTAGGTCCATTTTACTATTCATGCATATAGCCTTCATGGGATGATATATATACTCCATTTATTTACCCAAGATTTATGTTTCTAAGAAAAGTTTTTCATAGTCCTTAAGGGCAAAATTTCTCTTGTTTTGACAAACCTAATTTGAGTGTCTTGACTTTGATAAAGAGTTATCTCTAACTTGGTTTTTCCTTCATTCTTCCCTCCACCCATTTTATCTTCCCCCCTTGATAGACAAATTGTGATTCCAAATCTGTATTCCTTTTTCTTCTAATTCCTTCTTCTTCATCTCTTAAAAACATGCTATCACTCCTTTATTTCAATTTTATCTATCCTTAGAGTGAAACAACATGTTTGAGTAGCTTTGGATCATTTTATTTACATCATTCTACATTTACTAGACTTAATTTACTTTCCTTTTACCATTTATCAAGATTTTACTATCTTGCCATTATATACACTTGAGTTCATACCCTTTTTCCATTATTGAGTGAGATGTTGATTGTTAATATTCACTCATCAATCTTATTTTCCATTTTAAGCACTTTTTTCCATTGTTGAGTGAATGACGATTGTTGCTACTCACTCATCAATGTTGTTTTACCATTTTGTTTTTATTTTTCCATCCTGTTTGACATGTATCCTTAGTTTTATTTGGTGAGTTTACCTTTCTTACTTTAGGATAACTTGTTTAATTTTTTTGATCTTTAGTAGCCTTGGGTTTTTGGTTACCTGATTTACTCTTGTTGTTTGACTTGGTCATTTGGTTTAACATAGAACTTGTCATCCCTTCTTTCCAAATTTCCCAAGTACATCATGTCCTCATAACACCAACTATCTTGGTTTTTCTTGCATTTGTTTGTTTTTGATTTTTAGTTTTTTATTATTGGGTTTGTTGAAAGAAGTCTCTATGCCCTACACATTCAATATTAACAACACAATAGATAACCATCCCATAATAAATGTAAGTCAAGGTATACATTACATTTAATTTTTAGTTATTTACTTTTTAGATTAGTTTCCCTATCAGTCATTTATTTTCAATTACTTTATGCTCTTAAAATACTACTACATTTTTTTTAGCATCAGTGTTATGTGTGTCCTTATGTTCTTTTTTGAATCACTATCCATTATTACACCTTAGTGACACATGATGATATTCAAGTGGGGAATATATATACACACAATATTTTTAACTTTTTTATCAATTACTAATGCTTTACATATTGTAGGAACCCATTAAGACTCAATCTCTCTAATTTCATGCCCTAAGGGGTGCACTAGGAAAGGGATGGGTGAAATTTTGGTGCTTTATAGGATTGTTATCCCTTTTTTCCATATTATTACCAATCCAACTAGTTCCTAAAACCTTTCCCTAAGCTATTCCTCCTCCCTTGCCTAGTCTTCTAGTCTTTTTCCTCTTTTCATCCTTCATTTCCTTGCTTGGCACCCTTTTGACTTATTCAACATACTATGTCAACTTGGTCAACCTAGTAAAATTTAAGGACCCTTTTATCTCTTTTAGTTTGTTAATCTTCCAATTGATCTAACACATACCTAGTGAGTTAGTTCAAAAATGTGCTAGGTAAAGTAGGTTGACCTAGCATAATTGACATATCATATTATTTTAGGGTAAGTTATGCCTATAAATACAAGGTCATTTTAGTCATTATTAATATATGCAATCAAGAGTTATTAATCACTTTCACTTCTTCACAATCCACTCTTCCACCATTCTATTTGAGGATACTTAGCTTAGGTTTCTTATTTTAGATAATCTAGTCTTATAGATAGGTCTTGGATGCTTTAGACTAAAAATGTGATCCTTATGAACCAAAAAAACCTCTTGTGAAGCCCCATTGGCTAAGGGAGAGATTGAGTCTCGATGGGTTCACATTTAGGTGAGTATATTCTAAGTTTGTTCTCCTCTCTTTTATTAGATAAAAGTATCATAAGTGTTGGTTTGTGAATAATACTACTCTTCATATTCTATGTATTAGGGTGTTACTCATAATTACTATATTTTAGGTTCCATATACATGTTTTGATTTATTTTATTTATGAACCCCGAATTTGTGCCACAAGCTTTGGTGTGCATTAAATTAGATTTACTTTTCTTTTTATTAGATTAGTCAAATATTAAATCATATAACTTTTTTAGGGTTGTTATGAATTTCTGTTAGACTATAGGCTTTGGAACCCTACCTAACATGGTGTTTTGTTACAAGTGATCCCCTAATTGGGTCTAATGGATCCTTACATTGGTCATGCCCCTGATTAATAATTTTATGCTCCCCAATCAGAAGTGTAGGTGTGCTCTATCCCATTTGATCCATGATTGATTTATGGACATGATGTATTTTTTATTGCATAAACAATCTACCTAAATTTTATTATTATGTAAATTTATTTATATTTGCCAATAAAATACCAAAATCATAAACAAACAAATGAAAATTTACAAGGAGTATTAATCTAAAGTGATTCATGTAAAAAAAGTTCAAAAAGAGGGAGGTAGGTTAGGGAAGAAAAGAAAGTTCCCTTGTAACAACAAAGACCAACAGATCCCCTTTAGTTTCTTATAATAATAATGCAAATAAAACTAGTATTTATGAGATCCTAGTGCTTAGACCCAGAACATCATAAGTATAGTGAGGATTCTAGGTTTAATATAATGCACATATCTAAAAAGGATGCTTTAAAATGCTACCTATAATAAATTGCCTTAAACACATTCACTATAAGAGTAGGAGGAAACTATAACATACATAAAAAACTTAATTAGCCTAGCTAAAAGAAAAAAAATAACAAGATGCATTTGAAACACCAATGCCTAATTTTTACCATTAAAGAAATGAAGTCATATATTATTAGCAAAGATTGAGAAATATGAATGCATGAAATAATGAGTAAATTATTGGATCTTCCTTTCTCTTTTCATTAATTCACAAATTTTTTTCTCATTTACAATGAAGGGGAGAACCCATATATAAGCCATTTGAATGCCTCAGTCGATTATAAAAGGAACTAGGTAACATGATAGATGTTAGTAGATATGGTATCTTATGCCCTAAAGTTAGAGAATATCCACTATTCAAAACATGGGAATATTTTAAAATGCAATTAAAAGGACTTTGGGACATGTCTCATATTTAGAAGGAACCTAATATGTGGCTATTTTATTCTTAAAGAGCTGGGATAGGATTCCATTGGTATTATTGATGATGAAACTCCTATGACAAAAGAAGATAGAGTACAAGTGTAGATTAAGGAATAAGACAATCTAAGAATGGATGATGAGGTGGTGGATCCTGAGGTATAAGTTTTTTTTTGGGCTTTAACATGTCTTATCCATGCTTTGAAACATTTCCTATAATCACTATCAATCAATATTATATCAATGTTAGGATACTTCAATAGTTTAGTTGTGAGTCTGGACATTACATCATGCTTGATTATGAGAGGTCCCACAACACTCCCATAACCAATTTAATAGTCACATCCATAATTTATTGGAGTGTTGAAAGGGGGTCATCCTCGTATTTTTGTTGTTATCCTACCTAGCCTTATTTATCTTTGTCATCTCAAACAAGGTTTATTCTGATTCATATAGGATTATTTGGTTAGGGTGGGTGACCTTCATCTTGGTAACCCTCTTCATTTCCCTAGCCTCCTTGTCAAATTTCAATGTAACTTATGTAGGGTCCATTATGATCCAATATAGATTGTCCTTAGTGGATAGCTACATCTACTTAATCCATGATTTATTTGAAGAGCCACTTGGGGGTTCTTATGAGACAGGCAATGGTTGAGATGGAGTCATCCCTTAGATGGCATATGTTTAGGAGGTATCAATGGTTTTCACTAATACACTATCAGAGCTTGGGGATGAAGAAGCACTAATGCTATTTGAAGAATTAGTAGAGAATAGGGTAAATTATGGAAAGATGATAATAGGCATCTTCTTAGGTAATTGTGGGTTGGGTTTAGGCATAGGCCTAAGGATGGCTGGGGGTAAATTGGTTATTACCAAGACCATATAAGTGGATGATATTGTGAAAGGGTTGATAGTGGGAAATGACATGGTTACAAGCTTGATTACAAGTATAGTGAGGGGTTTATAAGGTTATAAGTTGACATGAACTAGATTTTGGGGGATAAAATATGCTTAGGGATTGTTTATAAAAGAAAGAGGGGAGTAAGGTGATATATCCCTGACCTACAATATTTGATCTTTCTCTAGTAGGAGGAAGGAAAGGTAATTAAAATGTTGAATTTGCTAGTGTAGGAGTGGAGGTGACTGTTGTTCCTATTGTAGGTGATGTATGTGTTGAGATAACACTTAGTATTCAAGATGAGCTATTGGATGGGATCCCTAAGGTGGAAGCCTACTCAAATTGCTTCCCTACACAAGCTACTCCTTTCTCTAAAGTGGGAGAGAATGCTTACAATATTATTCAATTAAGTTATGGATTAGTTAATACTTTTTCTTCAACACTACGAGTATGGATAGGAGATTTTGACATTACCACTTGAGTATCTTGGTGCTCAGACATTGAAAAAACATATTACCATCTAGTATTCCTTTCACCTATGTGATCTTAGTATAATTTAGCCTCTATCTGAACTATATATTATTAGTTGCATTAAGGTAGAACTAGTCTCCATCCTTGGGCTCATGATGGTATGTGATATTGAGAGCCACCTTATGTCTGACATAGTTATTGAGTGTCATGTGTGTATGATCTCATTCCATATCGATATCCTTCTCTAGACTAAAGGTGGACCTATGTTTGGTAGAGACTATGACTGTCTACTAAGTTCCAATTTTGAATTGGTCAATGCTAAATAATTAGGGGTGGATTGGTCCCTTTTTCTTACTTTTGCATAGTCCATATACTCTTATGAGTAGTTGAAAGGAAATCTACTGCTTGGCTAGCTTGTCTAGCACTATGATGGGTAACTTGAATATGACTATCCTGATTCTTTCAAATCTGATTATGGTATAGTTAGGGTAGTAGTGGTAGGCTCTTAATGTGCTAAGGGTTATCTTAATCTCTATTGACATCACGGGAATAGTTTTTTCTTGGATGGCTCTGTATACAATTGGGTATAACTACTAAGCAAAAACCTAAATCTCTTACCTATATCTATAAATTCTAACCTTTGTGAAGATATAAAATGGGGGAATTTTAGAGTAGCATAGATGGCATAAAATAGGTAGGACATCATATAAAAATGGTTTCCTTGGTTTCCCATGGTCTTATTGATTTGGGTAGACAAATTAAACAAGATGATATCCCTAAAGGAGGGGTCATGGAGTTATGTATGATCATAAACAATAATAGAACCCACTTCTCATCTATGTGGCTAGTGCCTTCTACTCAATATAACTTATTCATCATGGCCATCCCCATTCTCACACCTTTTCTAAATTGGGTGATGAGGATCTAGTTTATTTTAGACTTATAGATGAACTTCCCCAGGTTCTTTACCTAGATACTCAAGACTTCTCTAATATTATGTGAATCAAGCCATTGGGTCATGGTTTCTTGATTATAAACAATTTTAATCTTGGGAAAGTCATAATAGACTTGAAAGACCAATATAGATATGTAAACAATATCATTTCCTAAATTGATAGATTTGATCATGTCATCCACACACATAGACTAAACAAAAATTTGGTGGACCAAGTCCACAATGGGGAGCACCTCTAGATTAGATGTAGATTTGATTAATCCTATAGACTTAAGCACTAAGATAGTAGACCTTTCCTCTAAAACACTAGATCCTCCTTGTCATCATTTTCTTGGTCTACCATACTCTCCACATGGTAGAATAAGTCATTATAGTGTTTTTACTCTATGGCCAATGTAATTGTATTGAAGATGGTGTCTCAGAAGACTATGTTTGTCTTGTATGAATATAAAAATGGAACCTGTTCTAACTCATAAGCTCTAGATGCTCCTACCTCATCTATGACTTCTAAAACTTTGATTGATGATCTTGAAAATTATCTAGATGCTGAATGAATACATAAATTTTTTTAGTAAATGATACATATCACTTCAAATTTTTCAACAGATAATAATGGTGATTGCTAAGCTTTGAGACAATGAGCTTTAAACTCTATATTTTTTTAGAATTTTGAATTGTAAGATACATGTCATAAATGGCAAGTATGTTTAATTTGATTTTACATATAGCTTGGGTGGCTCTTTGGTTTTGTTATAATGGCTTCAAAAATTCACTTTTGGGAATTAGATAATCACTATTCTTGGTTTGTCCATGTGTCTTATCATCATAGGCCTAAATTTTCCTTGAGGTGACTTGGCTTTATAACTACCAAAATGAGACCCATTAGTATTCAATTCATACCAATATTTGGCTCTTTGTGGATAGCTATGTGCCATATAGGTGTCATACTTGATATGTGCTTGGCACTTAGTATATTTTCATGTATTCTAGCCTTTTACTTTAGATTTTGGGATATCCTAGTAGGAGGAATGATATTTTACCACATGGCATTTATAGATTGGATCATGCCTCTTTTTGGTATTACATGGATTGACCCCTTTTGTTTTGGGATGGCATGGTCTTGGGACCCCTATTAGCTTGCCAAGTGGTAGGCTTTTATTGTCTCACATTATCACATAGCTTGGTTATATAAAACTCTTAATAGATTCAACCACTATGACACCTTTCCATTTGCCACCTTTTCATTAGATTGATCTTCACTGGGTCTCATAGCTTCTTTTGATCATGATATCACCATGTGGTAAAGGTTTCATGTGTCATTAACCTATTGTAATTTCTTACTAGATAACCTCTATGTAACATCCAATTATTCAAGATTGGGTGACCAAGTGACAAGTGTCACCTCATCATGCACTTGTAGTATTGCTAGAATTAAACTTTGAACCTTAGTCTTAGGGGCATGAATGGCATGACTACATGCCAAGTTTCATGATGTAGTTGGATCACTCTATCATGGAACTTTTGAAAGTGACTCAAGTCTTAGAAGGCTATGATCAAGCACTATATAGTGTACTTTGATGGGCATTCTCTTATTTTTAAGATAAAATGCAGTGATCAGATACAAGTGGCATATTCTTGATTGGATCACTACATGGCATAAACCTTTCAAATCTTAATTTTAACTTGAAATACCATGATTGAGTACCAAATGACACATTATAGTTGGTTCATTGGGTTGTGACCATTTTTGAAGTCTTGAAGCATATACAAATAAGTCCTAAATTTTGTATAACTAAGTGACCAATGCATGTGATATTTATGCATGTTAGTTGATGCTGAGTTGGAATTGAGTTCCTACATGAAGTAGTATACAATAGAAATGATTAGTATATGTATAATTTACCCCATTATGGACACTATATCATCCACACATCTTCCAAAATATACGTCACAATACCCAAAATGTTTGAAGTTCTTTCTGTGATGGTAACCAAGGCCATATGTTTTCATTCCTTGAAATTAATAAAATAATCTTTTTGAAGCATGCCAATTAATTTATCTAGGCTCATGAATTAATGTAGATAAAATTCCAACTAAAAATGATATATTGGTCCTCTTATTCATCAAGTATATCAAACCTCCCACTAACTATTGGTATTTGGTACCATAAAAAATGGCACCATCATCATCCTTAGATAATTTCAGAAATTACTTTCCATGGGAGTGATGGTAATTTTGTAATCTTTCATGCCAAACCTATTTAATAACTCAAAAATATACTTAGATTTTTAAATGAAAATACTTTATTCTTTTTGAGTAACTTATATGCTAAGGTAATAGTGAATAAGTCTAAGATCTATCATCTCAAGCTTGTATTTTATTTTGTTCTTCACAAATTAGTTATGGTTTTCATCATTTATTATGATGAACAAGTCATCAACATAGAGAAAAAAATTACCAATTTCTTTCCTTGCACTAGAATATAGAGAGTATCATCAAATTCACTATGTGTAAATCTAATGTTCTACAAGTAAGAATCCATTTTTTCATACCAATCCCTAAGTGCTTGTTTGATTCCATAGAGACCATTGATTAATTTACATTATTTATGTTCTACACCCACTTTTTCAAAACCTTGGGGTTGTTTCATAGACACTTCTTCCTATAAATCAAAATTCAAAAAAGCACTTTTGACATTCATCTGATGTACTTTCTTACCATTTTTTGATACTAAGGCAAGAACCATATGAATACTATGACATTTTGGAAATTGGTGTAAATATTTCCTCATAATCAATACCTTCTTGTTACATATAAACTTTTGTAATAAGTATTTCCTTATGTTTATAAATGGAGCCATTTGATTTATATTTAACCCTATAAACTCATTTTCATCTTATGGGTTGAACATGTGGAGGAGGATAAACCAAAACCCAAGAATTATTATTAAGAATAACATCATACTCACTTTTAATTTCATTTTCCAAACCTATTCAATAGAATCCTCCTCAAAAGTGGATAGATCAATGGAAGAAGTATTAAAAACAATTTCATAATTCACCTATTTATGAGAACTCATGGGACTTTTTAGACCAAATTAATATGCTTTCAAGTCAAAAAAATTACTTTGATCCCATTTTGGATACTTGTCTAAATTTTTAAGATTAGGAACATTAGAATTCTATTCATGTGCACCATTTGAAGGAAGACTTAGAGAATTTATAACATTTTCCAAGTCATTAACCTATGAAATAATTGAGGAAGTAGAAGAAATGGAAGGGATACTAATCTCATACCATAACCTATGAGAGTTAGTCTCATTATTTAATCTCTTATCACATTTTTTAATCTTCCTCTCTAACCTATCAAATTAGGAATCAATCTTTGCAGTGTTCATATTACCAAATTCATCAAATATCACATCCCTACTCACAATGAATTTTCATATATCATGTGCAAGTAAATGATACCCATTTTTATTTTTATAATATCCAAGAAAGATGCATTTTATACTTCATTATTCCAAATTAGTTCTATGTTTAGTAGGAGCTAAAGCAAAACAAAGACATCCAAAAATTTTCAAGTGTTTAACTTTTATATTAAACACATACCAAGCCTCATATGGAGTTTTACCCAAAAGTGCAACTATAGGGGACCTATTTCTAAAATAAACTATAGTACTAATGCCTTCAACCCAAAAATTATAATCAATCTATTTATAATGTAACATAGATAGATATACACCCTATAAAGTCATGTTCATTCATTCATAGACTTCATTCTGCTATGGAGTAAAAGCATTACTATATTGTTGATGAATTCCATGTTCTAGACAATAATATAAAAATTCATTGGAATTATAATCATCACCATTATCTAAATAAAGAGTTGCTAAGTATAAATTTGTTTCTTTTTTCAACTAAGTGTAACCAATCAACAAACTTAGTGAAAACATCTAATTTATTTTTCATAAAAAAACCCAATTCATCCTATAAAAATCATCAATAAACAACACAAAATATTTTCACCCTCCAATGGATGACTTCTTCATGTCACAAACATCACTATGAACTAACTACAAACATATATTATCTCACCAAGAAGAATTATTAGCAAAATTTTCCATATTCTACTTGCCTAAAATATATGATTGACAAAGAATACTATCTTTACAAAAAGTTAGAAAATCACTCATGATACTATATCTCTATAAGTATACCAAAGTGTTACCATTAAAATGTCCATAATGGAGATGCCACATATACTATGTAGACATAGTACATGTACCTATATCAATAACTACATAAAATTCCACTATGGGAGGAAACACTTTGTAATACAAACAAACCAAATTTCTATCCTCATAACCTGTATACATGGTTTTTTATCCATATTTTACTAAGTTAATATAAATGAGAAAATTTTCAAGAAATTTTTTGATAACACTTCTTACTAATAGTTACCAAAGAAATAAGATGTTTTTGCAATGTGGGAACATACCAAACACATGGAATTTAGGTGATACATCTTTTTCAAAAAAAATATATCATTATCTATCAATGTTTGTGTCTGAGAAATAACTTGATCTAATATATTTCCCAACTAATGATAAAACAATTGATATCTTCACAAAACCCCCTAATAGAATAAAATTTTAGAAATTTATAAAAATGCTTGGTATGTGTCCAAAGAATTGACTTTGGATCATGGGGGGTTTATTAGGACTTATTCCAAAGTATTAACCTTAGTTTATATTATTAGGTAATACTAAAATGTAAATCTACATGCATCTTTATCTATAAAGACAACCCCTTTAATAAATTATGGTAATTTTATTTAGTTTAGTTGCTCCTGTATCTAAAACCCACACATCTGTGAACACATCTTGAGCCTCATATTCTATTTAATAAATGTTACCTAAAGTAGTGAATGTAGATTCATGAAAAAAATACCTAACTCATCATAATCATCATCAACATATTGAGAAAATTTAGACTTAATCAGTTTTGCGGCCTCTGAATCTTATAAAAAAGAATCCTACACAGAGAAGCAATGTGACCAAATTTCCTACATCTATGGCACTAAATGTTTGATCTACCTCGACCTCTGACTCTATAATATTTATGACCACATCTTCTACCACTCATCTCATTTCAATGAAAATGGATATATTGGATTTAATAGTTGTTATGATTATATCATCTACATTTGTTTTGAAATTTGCTTCCTATATAACCTTTACCCCTTCTATAACTTTTCCCTCTGTAGTTTTGTTGAGCAAAAGAATAAGAGCTAGGATTGGACTCTATAATATGGGATTCCTCAAATTTCTTAGATTTTTTGGGTAGATAGAGGTTATGTTGAATAAGGAACTCAACCAATTTATCAAAATTTATGCGTGTGACATTTTTAGAGACATGTAACATTTCCATAAAATATTTGTAGAACATAGGTAATCCTTTCAATGCAATAGTAAAAATGAGATCAACATATAGTTTACCAAACCCAGCCTTAGTATACTTAGTAATATTATTCAACTTATAAATACACTCTCTTATATCCCCATCTTCCTCTAATGATAAAGTAAATAACTACATGTATGTATCTATCTTCTTATGATTGGGATTTTTATCATAAAAATAAGATAAAGTATTTAACGAAGTATAACTATGAGGGGAGTTTTTAATATGAATATAAGTATCTCTAGTACAATAACACTTGATTAAAGCTAGGGCCTCAAAATTATGCATATTGAAAATGTCAAGTTTAGATTGTTCTATAGGCAATACATGATTTTCTCTCTTCACAGTGTCCCATAACTCATTGAAAATTGATGAAGCTTCCATCAAACATCTCCAATTAGTGTAATTTCAAATCATTAAATGATCACTATTTGAAAGAAAATTATGAAGTTTTTGGCATTTTAAAATGAAATCAAATGCAAATAATGAAAAAACAACACACTCATAGAACACTTTTCGCAAAATAATGCTTCTATGGGTTTTTTTAATTAACCTCTACATAGAGCAAAAGAGAGACTTTTTGATGGGTTTTACACTTCACAAAAAAAAAAGATTTACATCCTTATTTCACCGAAGAAACACATAACTATTAATTTTGTCCCACTAAATTTCACTCTTTTACACAATATTTTCCCTTTACAATGTTAAAAACATGCAAAAGATTCAAAAAAATGGAATATTCCTAAAAAAATAAAGTCAACAAATAGATAATTTGACCAAAAGAGAGATTTAGACCCTGAAATTCCAACTTCCAAGGATTTTTTTAAAAATTATCCTTTCTAATTGATCTATGAGCCTTTAAATTATGTACAAGGATAAATTTATATTTAAACCTTATTTTTGGATTTATGAACATAAAAAAAATACTTTCCCAAGTAAAAAAAAATCATCCGTGATAAAAAATTTAAAAAAAAAAGAAAAATCCTTGTTATTTGTGGGACCCCCAAACCCTAAATTTTTTATCAAACATTATCAAAAATTTGGAAAATAATTTTTTTTCTATTATGTTCTAATTTTAAACCTTATCCAAGGATGCCATTAATGCAAAAAAATATATCAAAACTCTTTTCCTATTGAACCAAGTCATATAGATCTGTATAGGTCATATAAAAGAGATTTTAACTAGTTTTAGGTAGATTTAAACTACAAAAAATAGATTTTATGAAAATTAATGATGGAATCAATATTTGGGATGCCATGGATGTCATAATAGTTCTCAAGGAGGTCATACAAGATCAAAAAATAAATTAAACATCTTCTAGGATTGTTTTAGATCAATTTTTTGGTAGATAGAAGCTTAAAATAGATGGAAACGTATCCACATTCATTTTATATTTGTTCTAAAAACTCATATAGGCCATACCATATGTTTATATGGGTTTTAAAAGATAAAAAAATCATAAAAATGGCTAGATTTATTTGTTTGGGAAGAATTTTAAGCTTTAGACTCAAACCAACACCTTCTACATGATTTAAGAAGATTCAAAAAAGTAAGATTAGGATTCTACAGGAATATAATCATATAAAAATATTTTTTTCAATGGATTATTAATTTCTCAATGTATTAATTCCTCCAATCATAGGCTTAAGAAATTATATTTGAAAAAAATTATATTTTAATTTTTTTTTAAACATTGACACCAAAATTTTGATAAAAGGCCATACCTTAACTTTAAAAAAATAATTTCACATGAGCCTTCTTATCTAGTCACATGAATTATTTCACCTCTTCATTTACCCAATATCACTATGCTTCCTTTATCATGATTTTATACCACTTATATCACTCAAATTGCTTCAACCAACAAAAATCATTTAGATAAATCTTATGCCCACTGAGGTGAGTCCACAAGAATTTTATTAATTAATAAAAAAAGTACATAGGAAGGGTGATAATATGTCTTTCACTATTTTACTCACACAAACATGAATATATAGTTTTCAACTAGACTGGTAAAAACCAACTCTCCATAAGAATTTAGCTTGTAAGTTAGTTTTATTATTAACCCAAACTATAAAACCAAATTGAGTAAAGTGACTATGATTTATTAAAGGGGGTGTATTTACAAATTAAGATTAATGCCCATTTAAATTTTATTATTACCTATCAATCTAAACTAAGCATAAGACTTTGGAAAAAGTCCTAACACTTATCTTGACTAAAAAAATTATGTACCTTCTATGACTAAGTACATCAACAACTCAGTTCTCTTTGCCTTTAATGTAGTTAATGTCAAAATTAGAGTCTGCCAAAAATTATTACCACCATCTCTGACAAACATTAAGGTTAGGTTGGGTAAATATATACTTGAGTCCTAATTTATTAGTTTTAAGCTCAAAAGGCTTTCCTAATAAATAAATCCTCTGAACTTGTAAATCATGAACTATGACAGCTAGTTCTAGGTCATGAGGTGCATAATTTTCCTCATAAGATGTCAATTTCCTTTACTCATAGGCTATAACTGAATCATCCTACATAAGAGCTCCTAAACTATCTCATGATGTATCTATTATAATTGTAATATGACCATTCAGACCCAAAATTTTCAACACTGGTGCTTAAGTGAGCCTTTTTTATAGAACCTAAATAGTTTCTTTGAACTTATCAAACCAAACGAAATGTTTTTCTTTACATTTAAGAGAGGTGATTCAATTAGCTATATTAGATAAATTTGGTATAAAATTCTTATAATACCATGTTAAACCCATGAAACTATGCACCTCATGTATACTTTTTGTTGTTGTCCATTCCATAATGGCTTTAATATTAGTTAGATCCATTGATATCCCTTCTATAGAGATAATATGTCCCAAGTATTATACTCTTATTTTAAAAAACCACATTAGGAAACTTCTCATATATTTTATGCTTCCAAAACCACTACAAGACTAAACACAAGTGATCAACATGATCTTCTTTACTTATGGAATATATGATAATATCATCCAAAAATAATAGCCCAAAGTAATCAAGGTAATCTATGAACACACTATTCATGAGGTTCTGAATGGTATAGGTGTATTCATTAGTCCAACCAGAAGCACTATGAACTTGTAATGACCATAAAAAGTCCCAAAAGCTATTTTTGAATTATCTTCCTCTCTAATTCTAAATTTATGGTACCCAATATGAAGATCAATCTTTGAAAAGACTATTACTCCATGAATTTTATCAAAAATATTGTCAATTGCAAGGTAACTGATACTTATTCTTGATTCTTACCTTTTTAAGCATTTGATAGTCAATACATAGATGAAGGGTTCTATATTTATTTTTCAAAAAGACTATATGTTCATCCCATGGTGAAACACTTGGATGAATCAAACCTTTGTCCAACATATCCCAAAGTTGGGCCATTAACTTTATTAGATTAATTGTCATCATTTTAGAGGGAGATTTGGATTACAGTTCTAACCCTAGAATTATATCAATGGTGAAGTCAAAATACCTTTTAGGAGGTAGACCTAGTAGTTCATCTAGAAATACATTCTAAAATTATTGAAGAAAAAGATGCTATTCTAAAGAGGGTTCCTTTGCTTCACCAATTTCATCCATTTTGAATAGGGATGCTTAATATCCGTTTTGTTGAGCCATTTTAAATTGAATGTGTGAAATTTTCCTTATTTTCAATTTGCTCTAATCTGCATGGATTTTAATTTTGTTTTCCAACTCATCTAAAATATTTACCTTTTTATGAAAATAACTAACTTTGGCTTTATGTTTAGAGAGACATTTCACTCGTAGGATCACATCATATGAACCTTATGGTGATGCATAAATATCAACAACCATGGTGAATTCTAGAAACTTTATTTTAGCCTCATTAAGTCATCTATAAAAATTTATCTTTAATTCATTCCCATACTAAATTTACCAAGAATTTACCATAAAAATAGCTTTCCTAGTTTTTTAATTAACATTCGATGGAGAAAAAACATTCAGTGGCTCCTTTATCTATCAAAATATAAATAAGTTACCCAAATAAAGTGTCTAATATTTCAATGGGAGAGGCTTGAAAATTTTCTTGACATTTGTCAAATTCTATGTGAATACGCTATTAAAAGGTTCCTTGTCATGATGTAGAGGTAAAATAATTAGTATTTATATCATTTATCTTCCACTGAGGACAATCCATTGCATAATGGTCTCTGCCACATGTAAAGCATATACCAAGTGGTCCTTTCCTCTCTACCCTTTTAACACCCTTGAATCTTTACCTAAAATGACCTCCAAGTTTCTTATTCCTTGAAGCATTATTTAATCTTACATTCTGGCTATTAAATTAGTTCTTTGAATTCCCATTCCTTTCCAATTATTTTTCTTGAAGGTTGTATTCAAACTTCCAAACTTCCTTTTGAATCTTTATCTTACCTTAACAAGTAATTTTTCCTTTTTCTCTTACTTAAATACCTTCTCAAAAGATTTGGTCCATGATGGATGGTGTATACACATATATTTCACATCTAATTTGAGGTTTTAAGCCCATAATAAACTCCTTAATATGTAAATCTTCATCTTTTTGATACTATAGAACATACTTTAAGAGATTTGTGAGTTACTTCCAGTATTCATTTATCAATAAATCATATTGCTTTAAATTTTATAGATATATTAATTTTTGATCAAAATATAATTTTGGTAGCCATCATTCCCTAAAAATGTCACAAATTACTCCCAACTAGTGGTAATGGAATCAAGTTTATAGCCCAACAAGTTGCTTCACCAACTAGCTTGTAAGGTCCCTAAATGACCTTAGTCACTTTATAATTATTTTGAATCTAAAAATATTTTTCCATTTTAGTAATGCAAGCTTCATGTCCATCATCTGATACCATGCCATAAAACTTAGGTGGGTTAACTTTATTAATATTATGTGAAAAATCTACAACTACTTGAGTTATAGCTATTGTTGGCTTTCTTCTTGCCCTTGATTTTGAGGCTCTTCATATTAAATAGGTTGTTATTTTATACATTATTATTCACTTTCCTCCTTAGGCCCATGAACTTATTTATTTATAGATACTATCTTATCCCTAATATCATTCATGATAGTGAGTATTTTATCAAATTTTGTAGCATGTTTTATTGCTAGTTCGTTAGGATCAACTTAAGGGTTCATATTTGAAGTCCCCTCACTAATTTGTTTACCTCATACTAATATCCTCACTAAAAGTTAAGAGAATAGATTTATGCTAGTGGATTCATTAGGTTTAAGCATTAATCATTTGATTTGATACCACAATGTTATGACCCCACTAAGTTACTCAAGAGTTACAATGTTTTTTGAGTCTAAATGGTTTACTTATGAAATCATATATAACTATCTATAAAACAACTATTTGAATGATAAATGTATCTAAGAAATAAATTGAAAAAGGTATCAACTCACCGATTAATAAAATAATCCATTTATTTTTAAAACATCCCATAACATATTACAAGATTAATATTTCAAATAAAATAAATAGTGAAAGGACTCAAGTACAACAAATCATCAATATAATCCAAATTATAACTATAAATAAGTATGCAACCATTATTATCATAATATTTAGAATTAATTACAAATCTCACAACCACTATTATGTTAAATATCCATCAAATAATAATATAATACATATTAAATTTTATTACCTATTATAACTCAAATTTTCACCCTTGAGAGGGTGATTCAAGCCATCTCAATTTGTATATACAATGGGACTGATACTATGTTGTGGGAAACCTTTGGATGGATCAAACCTCTAGGTTATATGGCTAGCTCCCTTTGATGCATTAGTTAGGTTTACTACTACTAATTACTTGTTTGACAAAGGAAAAGGGATAACAAGGCAAGTAATAAATCTATCTAATGAGTTGATACACCAAAACACCACCCTCCACTTGACTATAATTCACTTAACAACATGAATTAGGATTGAATATGATCACACTTCCCAAAATAAGGATCTCCAAGCATGAATATTTCAACATAGAGGCCTTTGAGAATGCAATAAATGAGATGGTTTGTTAAGAAGTATATTTAAGGAAATAATTAATAAAAATACAATTTCAAGCTATTCAAAACCACATAAAAATCACCATGTGACCTTTACAAAGATAATTCATTTGCAAGTAGGTAGGAAAGGACAAATGAGAGAGAGTACCATGACTAATACTAACATTCATCAACCATCACACTAGTTGCAAGCATGTGAGGAGGTAAGAATAAACTTCATTAATTTATCCAAGACATATTAAAATAGTTAATTTGATAATGGATTTTCCATACTCAACAAAAGGATCTATACAAATCCCATCAAGGTTGAATTTATAGACAAAATGATGATAGAAGAGAGAGGGGGGCATAAAAGTGAGCCAAAACAAGTGTCAAGAAGAGTTTAAATCAATAATGGAGTTATAAATAGTTAAATAAAGTCTCCAAATATAATTTTTACTCTCTTTAATATGATTTTTCTTCCGAATGGCATAGGAGTTTCATCTAGTTGCTTGACACCTTGGCTTCCTCTTCAAAATTGCCCTTCTCTTGGCTTGGAAATGGACAAATGGCACACTTGATCATAAATCCATCTTGAGTTACATATTTTTATTTTATTTTAAACCTTTAATCAGTCTATAATATCTCATAATGACATTACAATTATGATTACACCTCTTAGGTGTCTTAAAGCCCACTTGGCCTTACTATGCCTCTCCTTGCTTGCAAGTATCAGTTATTAATTTAAAATTTTCCAATATAATATCTCTACATGGATGGAATATATTATTCATATTATAACTAAATATATCCCTTTTAATTGATTAAACACTCACCAATACCTCATTTTTCACATTAAGCTTACATTTTCTCCTAATTCCTTATAGCCCTAAAAACATGAAAAGATCATTATGAAGGAAAATGTAAAGATGGTATTGGAAACATAAGGGTATTTTTTATTACCCAATATGACCTTAAATATCCATGTAAAATTTCATGAACCAACTCTAAGTATAAGTGTATTTTCTCACCTATTTTTTCTCTCCATTTAGCTCTCCATTAGCCTTTTAGGCCTAAAAATTAAGTTTTGGATCTAATGACCTCCCAAAAATTTGAAAAAATAAATAAATATTTGATTCAATTTTCCTATCCCATTACCATTATTTATTATAAATTTCATATTTTGGAACCTTGTGTAGGTATGCAAACTAAGAAATGGCAAAAAAACTAGCCTTCCACAAGCCTTTTTTATACTACCTTCAAGAATTAGACCTATAAGAGCATTTATAGGGTGGAATTTATGGATTTTTGGACCTTAATAGGTATAATACACCTCAATCCATGCTATATAATGTTTTACATATGATCATGAGGTTAGTTACCCTATTTTGAGCCTAAAACTCATGAAAACACAGTATTTAATGAGTCGATATAGTTGTAGGTACAAGAAAGTACCATGGTAAGGGTCCTCCTAAAGTGAAGAATTATATTTATGAATTTTAAATGGTTATAAATTTCATTAAAAGTTATGAAGAAACTAATCTCTCTTAATAGGTCGATTTTGGCCTTCTTGGCAACTTGTGAGTGGTTTATCATCTTAGTGATGATTCATAAAGTTAAGGCCCTTGACCTAAGAACCAATGCATAAAAATTTAAGGAAATAAAAATTTATAACCAACCCTAACACATTTTTTCACCATGTAACTTTTATTTGAAAATGTCAGCAAAATTTGGTGCCTCTCAAGCTAATAAATTATACTTTGATGAGGTCAAGAGAAAATGCAGGCCTAAAAGTGTTATTTTGATGTTTGGTTTTAATATTTTTACACCTCAAGGAGGTATGAAACTTCCATATTTAATTTATACCATGGTTTTACTACCATATTAATTATTTATACCTTCTTCACAACCCATTTGTTTATGATTAGGGTTGATGAACAAACATACACTCTTAACCCTAGTGTCTATGTTTGAGCTATTTTTCATTGTTGAAAGGTTTTAAAACTTAATAGAATGTTCCATGAAAGTATTATCCATATTATTATGTCATATAGGTTCTAATATTACTTTAATTAAAACAAACTCTTCACCACTTCTTTGAATCATAGGGTTGTAACTACAGTTTTGGACCTGATAGGCTTGAATAGGTTTCTCAAGACTTGAAAATATCTTCATTTACCTTTAAAATCCTATGAAATTCAGGTAAATATTAGAGAGTATTTTTAATTTGTTTTATCTTCACCAAGAACTTTTTACATTCATACCAAAATGTATCTCACTCATTAAGAGCATATAGGCTTGAGTGTTTTTTACTAAAAGTCTATTGGTTATAAGTGAATAGGTTGTGTTTTTGAGTTTAGGACCTATTTTCATGAGCTTGGACAAATTGATACCCATAAATAGTAATTTAAATTCAATATCATGTGATTTATCCATTCTAAAAACCTTTGAAACTTTAATCAAGTAGGTTCCTCACTTAACAAGACTAGACAGTCCTCAAATTGTTTAGGTTTAGCCATTGTGCATAGAGGTCTACAAGACCGAATGGCTATTGAATGTTGAGCTTTAAATTTATTATTTTTAACTAAATTATTAACATATTTATATAATTTTAAATTCACTTAAGGATCCTTCATTTTCATACCTAAACCTTTGCCAAGTTATTAGTGCTTCTTCTACCCAATGCTTGAAAGTGATCTATATTACCCAAGTTATCCTATAGATGTGTATTAGATGCCTAGATTACCCTTTTTGAAATGGAAACACTTTAAATATAAACTATAAAAGAT
This sequence comes from Torreya grandis, assembly GCA_037957365.1. Taxonomy (NCBI): domain Eukaryota; kingdom Viridiplantae; phylum Streptophyta; class Pinopsida; order Cupressales; family Taxaceae; genus Torreya; species Torreya grandis. Next base: position 880,276 of record JARHVA010002900.1, read on the forward strand.
TTTATATCTTTTAAAATCATAATAAATACACTCAATTAGGTATACAAAGCCTTCATTTCTATTTAAAATAAGGTTGTAGGTGATGACTAAGATTTTATTCGTGTGGAGCTTTGAGACCTAGCCTTCTCAACTAGGATATTGGTAATTGATATTAATTGAAATTAATTATATTATCTTTCAAATTATTCTTATCCTTTTAAAACCATATTATCACTTTCATCTATTTATCCATACTTGTAAGCTTCCTTTATTCTATATGTAGGTGTACATTAGGGTGTCTTGAGAATTAAGTCTTAAAATCAGATGCTATCTAATAATTGAAATCTCATAATTTGGGAAAACCACAATTTATTGATAATTTATGCCTTCAAAATACTACTCTTAATATATATTTCAAAACATTTCTCATGAAATGTAGACCTATAAGGATTTAGACCTATAGGTTTGCATTTCTCATGTTTTAGGCCTTCAATGGTGCAAGTTTGATCTATTTGAAATTGAGATCATATTTAAATTGATTAATCACCTATATTTTTATGTCAATACCCTCATAAACCACTAAAAATACAAGACAAAACTTCTTTAACCATGTTTTATGCAAGCAAACCCATGACACAATCCAAACCAAGATCATTACATATTGAAAGGAAAAGGTGATGTTGGAGTATAAAATGGACACATTAATGGACCTATTATTAAATTTATAATATTGAAAACATGTTGAGGTACATTCATTTTATTGTTTCAACTATTGAAGGCCCTTGAATAATCAATAAACAAAGACAATCATCTTGTAAACTATGCTTGTTAAGAGTTTTCTTACTAAGTTAGACTCACACATGCCGAGTGTGGCTTGGAATATCATGTAAAATGTCTTCATATATCCTATACATCTTCTATAATTTATACCATGCCTCCAACTAGTTTGAAATTGTCATTTCAAAGAAAGAAAATTATTTTGTGGGTTTTGTAGGTAGTTTTAGATTGCCCCAACTTCTTGTAAAGGAGGGGGCACTAATATGAAAAATATGTCCATGGATTTTAAGTAAATTGTGACCCCATAATATGGTAAAAATATTAGGTCCCAACTCTCCTTGTGTTGTACAAAATGAGCATGTGAAATTTACCTTTACTAGTTTACCAAGGGAGCGATGGAGAAAAAGGAAGAAAATTTTGGACTCTATAGACCTATACCTAAAATCCAACCATGTATTTGACATAATGTATATAAAGACACACTATTTACATGTTTTATCCTTAAAAATGAATCTTTTTGGTTTGTACATGTGGATATTAAGCTTTTATAAACATTGAACCTTACTTGTAACTGCTTTTCAATGTTTGAAACTGATTTATCATAATATGCCTACCAATTTAATGGTATATCATTATTAATAAGTTATATTAAGACATATTTACATGTAATTTTCACCTTTTAGTCTCTTAAAATAAGTTTTTGACCATTTTACACAAGCTAATAACTTATATAGGGGTTTGATAATGAATTAGAAATCTTAGAAACAATAGAGACTTATTTAGGCACTTAATTGGAATAAAGAGAGTATTATATGATCATGACACATAAAAATCATCTTGAAAGTCACCTTAAACCATAAAACCTCTTGAACTATCTTGAAAGACAACATGAGGTGACTTAGACAAGCATAAGATCAAAATAGATAGTAGCTTAAACTTATAAAAAATACCTTTAACTATGATAATATGCATTGAAAAGGGAAGAATTTTGTGATCATATATTATGGGAGACAAAATTTGGCTAATAGTACCAAGTCAAATATATAATATAGTATGTAAAATAATAAAAAATGAGCTTCATTAAATAGCTCAATGATCCATAAATATAGCCATGAATATGATCCCAAATGGTTGAATAAAGAACAAAGGGGGATAATAATATAAGTGATTTACCTCCAACCATATACCATCAGTATCCCACACTCCTCCCTAATTGGAGTGGCCCTACCCTTCATGGATGGGAAAATAAGAATAGTGTGGATATATAGAAATCAATTAGAACTTATGTTTGTACAATAATTATTACATGAAGAAATCACATAGACCATAGAAAACAATCCTCTATCTAATATGACATCAACATACACATGTAAACTATAAATTATATTAGAATGATAATGTCTTAGTTATAACAATACTTTGGCCAAATTTTTCACTATAGAAATCAAATCTCACATGGATCTAAGTCAATTCCACTCACAAAAACTCTCTACTAATTAATTACAAATAAACGTGTGTGTTGGTCTCACTTTATGACCTATAATAGAAACAATTAATAGACTAACTATTATGATGAGGACAATGGGAGATAACATCACATAAGACACAATATTCCCTTATTTTTAGGATTCATATGGTTGAATCCAAGTGTTGAGAACTTTCCAATCATTTAGCTGGTGATCAATGGAAATTAACCTTTATAAATTCTATCTACTATGTGTTTTTTGAGAATTATTGATAATGTTTACTTGAGTCTCTTTACTCATCATTCAAATTTTCATCACACTATAATAAAATAGGTAGGATATTCATCATAAAAAAAAATAAAGGGGAAGAGTAGGGAAGGAAAGTAAGTGGTTCCTATTTAACCTAATTTAAATGTGGATCCTCCTTGGGAGATAGGGTTAACAATATAAAAATGAAATTTCCTAAAGGTGATAATCAGATTTATAGTAGGCTAGTTAAATGTTAAACTTTGATATATCATATACTTAATTTATTCAACTAAGATAAGCTATTAATGGAAAGTACAACTATGATAGATATATAGATAAAAAACAAGTGATGTATTTAGGTTGTTATAATGTTAATGAAATTTTGGATATAGATCACACTAAAAGTAGGTGGGAAGACATTTCTTGAATAATTGTCACATTCTAGATCTAGTGTCTCTGGCTCTCTAGATAGTTATGTAAGCCCTAGATGGTTGCATCGATGTTATTATTTGTGTTTGATTCTAGTGTAACATATAAAATATCTACTAAAATAACATGTAATCACTTGGATGCTTCTAGGTTTTACTTCACCTTCACTCTAGTGAATTCATATCTGGGCCATACATTATTAATCCTTGTGCAATGGTACCTAGCTTTCTATATTTAATGTGATGTTGGGTAAAAATGGGTTAGTGGGCACATGGTTTTGAGATTACCCAAATAAACTTGATATCAAAGGATGCTACCTACATAACCATACTCTAGAAGAGGGCCTTACACTCATGTACTTCTCCCCTATGTGTTATCTTCTATGTGAATAGTGTAATGTGTGTAAATTAAGTACAATAGTAACCTATCTTTTAAACTAGCAAATAAAAACTTATGACTACTCCTTTATTACTTAAGACCTATATATGTGTTATAACTATACTGGTATGAAAATAAGTGCCTTGGTCTCTTTGGTCTAATTGCTAGGTGAGTAATAAATGAAGGTTGATATTGTATTTATACCAATCCTATCAGGAGATAACTCACATTAAATCACTTAAGTCATGGCCAAATAGTAATGTTGATAATATTGTATGTCCTGTATGTTAGTATCTAGCTAGTAGTAAAATAGGTATATGATCATAGCTTATAGATGTGTAAGATAAATACATTTTAAGTGTTTTGGACAAGATATGATGTTTATGTTATCAATATAAGACTGATCAAACTAAGATATAGACAAAGGGGCATAAGATAGAGTAGATGTGAGGCTTGTGGAAATAAGACATGTGTAGGAATAAGAGCAATAGCCAAGGTCTATGTTTTCCAAGTGTACAAAATTGAGGTTCTATATAATCACAAAATATCATCTACATGTGCCCCTTTTAATTTAGTAATGAATTACTACTTTAAAGGAACAAAATAAGTACATGGTTCTATATGCACACTTTGTCTTTACTTGAGTTGAATTTGAGTGTTTTTTTATTTACTAACTTGTAACTAAGATCATGTTACAATGTAAAATTAGTGCATATAATATGGATTAAAAGTAATTAAAATTTATTGAAATTGAAAGATTAAGGTTTAGGAGTAGGAGTATGTATGTTTTTTATGTAACTAACTTGCCTATTAGAAAGTTATTTTTCAAAAGATGTATCATTATATGGATTTGAAATTGAGATTAGGATGAATATAGATAAATATTTAATGTGCATATATCTAAGGAGATAGGGGAGAGAGATTGGAAGGCACATGCCCCCAACCTTGAAGCAAAAGTGAGTTTCCAATTGGTAGTTGAGATTAACTAAACTATGCAACCCAATGATACTTATAACTTGGTGAGGTTGGCTTATATAATCATATATAAACTAAAAAATTGGTAGGATTGAGTGATTTGATCACCTCAACCATACCAAAAGGTTAAGCAGATTATATAGTAGATTATTTTGATAAAGTCCATAAAAGTATGTGGGGTATCATAATAGTTTTGGAGTATGAAACTAGTTTAGATTTTACAATATTAGTCACATGTTTAATAGTATATGCACCTTAAATATGTGTCATTCTAAAAATGTGTCTAAAAATTATACTAACGTATATAATTCTACCACAAATGTGTGTCTAAATTATATAAATGTGTGATATGACTAATTTGGATATTATGTAAGTGTAGAGGACATTTTTACAAAGCATGTACCCACTATACATGGAGAAATATGAAAACTATATAAGTACCAATGTGGAAGACATGTTTTCAAAACACACCCCCATTATAAACTAGAGATGTTGAATACTGAATAGGTGTGGATAAAATGCTTCCAAAGCATTCCCCCATTGAATGTGAGAATGGATTAAGTACCATATGATGAATAAATGTGGATAAAATGCTTCCAAATCATACCCCCATTAAATGTAGAAAATGTGAATGTGTGGAAGCCATGTCCATATGACATACCCCCACTAAATTTATGAATTGATATAAATACCAAATACTAAATGAGTGTGGATAACATGACTCCAAAGCATGCCCCCACTGCATCTGAGAAATGTGAAAAGTGTGGAGAACATGCTTCCCAATCATGCCCCATTAAATTTTCACCCTTTGAGGTGATGTAAAAATAGTACCTAGTACTTAACTCATCTAAAAGGTAGAATATAACCATATAGTTATATATTTTGTGACTTAAGCATGTAGCATGTAGAAAAATGTGCATATGTAAATGTATCATTGAATTACATAGAACCAATGTGATCATATGAATGCCTAAAATACATGATAAATATCATGGAAATTTATATATAGTAATATTACAAAGTCAACAAGAAAACAAACACACATACAAGATCACTCAAAATCGAGTCAACAAATAAAGATATTAGGAGACAAAAAAAAGGAGCATGTTCAAATGCCATAATATTTGATTGGACATGACTTATTAAAATGTATAAAAATAAAGGAATGCCATATTCAAATATCCACACCAAAAATAATTACATATTCAAATGTCAATTAAGGTAAAAATAGGCATAGGGATACATATATTATAGCATATTAGAATGCTCAAATAATTAAGACAATAACAAGGCAAAACACTCAAGGAAGTGCATAAATGAAAAGTATAAGCAACTAACATAAACATATCATAATATCCCATGGATCCAATTTGTTAGGAAAAAAATTCAAGTCTATAGCATATCAAGTACCTTATGTTAGATATAATCATGGATAATAAGCAAGTGTAAGTACATATTTAATCTCAAACATGATAGTGTAGAGTGATCATTGAATAATATAACCTATGTGTATCAAGATCAAAAAAGTAGATGCTTTTAATGTCCACATGACATGTGTAGAAGGAAAGCCAAACATATAAAATATGAGTGTATCATATATCTATTTATTCATGTATCACACTAAATTAGTGGTGTGATACATGTGTATGTAGGAGTAACTAAGTATGCCATCAATCAACATGGAACTAAAACATGGATTGTAAGGAATCAATAGAACATGTAGGTACTAAAAAAAAGTTTTAAATTTTTGAATTTTTTGTTATTTTTGAAGAGACAATGTCATCCAATGATCTCATCCAAAATATGATCATATGGAGGTACCCACTCATAATCAAGTGCAAGAAAGTAGTGGTACTACTAAGGAATATGTATAGGTGAAATATATATTATTGTAGTTATTATCGATCTAAATCATACCCTTGAAGAGGTTATTAGTTCATTCCTCATTTATACAACATATGGAGACACATATAGGATATAGATGACCTAATATTCAAGGTGAGTCTTTATATTAGGGATATCTCCCTTGATGTATCACCTATATTTATTGTTAAACATATTACTTGAAAGGAAAAGGGAGAGAGATAACTGAAAACAAGGAAATGGGAGGTGATGCACCGAAATTGTTCTCCTCCACTTGCCTATATCACACTAAGAATATGAACTAAGAATAAATCCTATTACACAACTCAACATGAGTCTCTAAGCATTAGTGTTTCAATATGAAGGTTATGGTCAAGACATTAGCCAAGAGGGATGAACAAGTGGTCTCATATGTAAAACTAGTGAAAAAATTTCATATTCAACCTTTAAAATATCATGTAAGACACTTCATATGACATAATAATATGAATAAAAACCTACAAAGAGGTATGAAAATAGGATAAATGAAAGGAATTTGTCGACACTATCATAAACATTCATCAAAATACCATGGATATACACTAGTTGAAGTATTAAGAAGGATGGAATTAACATATATTTAGTTCAAATTTAAATTACAAGTGTTTATTATAGTATGTCTTCACCATACTCCAATTGAGTATTAGAGGTAGATTAATTTCTATAACATTTTTATGCTGTAAATATTCCCCTTTTTTATTACAAACTTCCTTCTTAAATAGGCAAAAAATAGAGACCCTGAGATCTTGACTAATATCCCCCACTAATGGGGTGGTTATAATTAAAATCATGGCTTAAAGAGGTGGCTTCAATTATTGGGAAAATATTTTTGACAAGAACCATCCATGCTAGCCTAACTACATGTCAGGCATATTCTCAGCCTAGAGTTTCTTTTTGTCTCTTATGCTCTCCCTGATCCTAATACACATGCCATAATTTTATGACTAAGGTTAGGTCATCACCCCTTACCACTCACTCTTCTATTTAGGTTTGAGATGTTCATGATTTTCACATTGATCCACCTTGATTCTAATAATAAATTTTTTATAGAGTCTATTTTTAGCCTATTGATGGTATTGATGACTAGATGGGGTGTCAAACTTAGGCTGGTATACTGATGTTGCTATCTCATCCATATGTCCTCTTTTTATCCTCTTATGATGATTTTAATAGCCATACATGCCATAAAATTTAGGCTTGTGTTTTTTTACATATGTAGCCAACATGTTCTTTTTAAGATGGGTCCCTACCAAATGGCTTCTACTCACTCATTCATTGATTTATGGAAGCTCTATCCTTCTTATGGTGAAGTGATATTTTTCCATATGGAAACATCTCACTTACCCACTACCCTAACATAGTAATCAATTTTTATAGACCACCCAAAGGATTTGGTGTAGTGGTATTTTACCACATGGTGTCATCCTATTTACCTAATAGCTTAAGGATCTAACGTATCTCTAGGCTACACAAAAATATCTGGGAGGTGGAGTAATGGGATTATGCCATGTGGCATCCTGCTAACCCACTATATTGAGGGTTTTGAGTTTTGTATGGAAATTTTTGGGTTCCCAAGTCTTAAAAATTATGACATGTGGAAGCATCTCTCTTGTTTTCTTTCCTTAATCTTTACTAATGTCATCACTTCACTAGGTAACCTTCAAAGAAAATTAGCTAAGTCTTTTTCATTTTTAATAGGCCCAAGACTTTTAAGAGAGTGATGCATGGCACTGGGATTTTTTTTCAATAATTGACTAAGTATCAAGATGCTTTGAAAATGGACTTGAATTTTTTGTACTTATAAATGACTATTAAATGTCACTAGGAGGCCAGGATCATATCCCTATTGTTACTGATAACATGGAAAAGTTTTAGGATGTACTTAGGGCTCATCAATTATAACATAGTTATCTTGAAACCATCATTGATAAAATATCCCAAAATTGACTGAGTGTTAAATCACTTCTTTTTTGTTTGAATCCTATAATATCCAAGAAGATATGAAGGATTTTAGGAGCTTTAAAATATGTACTAAGTGTAAAGCATTGTACTTCTACACTCTTCGAAGGGATTTCACATGTCTTCTTCTTGGGAGATCTAAACCCTTGAGGGATTGAACTTTGATTTAAGAATCAAAGATCTTAGCCTTCACATTCTATGTCTATTGGGTTGCCCTTGTCATCTTCTTAGAAACTTAGGACTATGGGGACATTGACCTTTGGCTGTAGACTCAAATATCTTAACCTTCATGTTCTACTTTATTAAAAATCTTATATTTTCAATGGCTTCCATTTTTTAAAGGACAAGAAATGACTAAGTATTGAAGAGCTAAAAATGATTAAATATTTAAATAACTTTCCTACCTTAGTCATCTTTTCAAACTTTAACAAAGATTTAAAAGACCTATAACCCTTCCCCTGAAATGTAGAACTGAAAGCTACACCTCCATGGTGATAAAAATTGGTCACCATTCTTGACAACCCATAAGGGGTGATTTCCTACTAAGAAATATAGACCAATAGACTTATAAATCCATTAGGCATGGAGTCATATAAGCATACAAATTTTTCATATCTAAGAACATAACCCTATTGTAACTTGATTTGTAACTAAGATGAGATCCACCTCCAAACAACTAATAGAAATAAATAACAATGCCAAACCAATTAGAGGAAATAATAAGAGCATATAAAATATTATGTAGTGACCCTTAGAGGAAATAAAATAGGTTAAACTACTATGTATAAACTATATTTAAGGTTTTTAAACCACCAGGATCAAAACAAAATCCTCTTAGGTCTTGTCCATGTGGATGATAGAGATGATGGAAAATATGTTGTTTGAGTGTCATCCTAATTGGATCAAATTATTTCTTGTTTTAAAACCTCCTTGGTTTATCTCCAAGTGAACCAACTAAAGAAAACATATATTTAACATGTATAAAATCTTCTTGATGTTTAATGCTTATCTCATGCTACTCTCCATTAGTGAGAAATCCTTCTAATGTGACCACAATTATAGCTTCATCCTTCAATAGTTTACTATAATCACGTTATTATATTTTTATGACATCTTAAGATACATCAATTATCTTGTCAATTACTAAAATATGTTTAAACTCTTCATTTCAATCTTCTTCTTGATCATTTACATGAATGTCAACTCTATCAAATTTTAATGTAACATTAACTAGAACATATTTCTAGTGACTTACAAGAAATATTGATTTTTTAAGAGTCTTACACTCCTCAATAACATCTTCATCCTACCCCTCGATGGTCGTAGGATTATTCATATCTTCAAATTATTTACAAATATATAAATAAGACTACCACATGCTATCAAGGTTCGATACAACCTCACTCATTATTGCATGATCATCTTAAGGCTTGATAAAGATTGGAAGCATGACCTCTTCTTTTGAAAAAAACCTATGAATGTTCACTAGTTACAATTGATGCAACTTCCTTAACCTCCTAAACAAGAACACCCCAAAAAAATTAGTTTGCCTTTCCTTTGTGAATATCAATACCAATGGCGATCTCTTCATCATACTCACTTAGGGATTCCTCTTCTTTAGCTAAAAAATATTCATCTACCCTTCATACAACAAAATCTCCTTCCAAAATAGAGATGGTGGGAAGGTGAGAGAGTTCATTAGTTTTCTTGAGGCTTGAGAGGGTGTCCTTCCTACTTGGGATCTTAAAGGACTTCTTTGGGAGATATTTGGGAAGGGGAAGAGAATTTTGTGATAATAATTTTCATTCTTTTCCTTCCATAAATCAATCTACCTCACACATTTTGATGTGATTTGATCCTTAACCTCCTCAACAAGTACTTCTCCATTCTTTTGGATATATTAATAGATTGACCTTCATGATGTGAATATTTGAGGTTATTGGGGAGGGATGGATGGGGCTTGTATAGGTAAAGGTTCTTCATTAGTCCCAATTCACCAATCTAGGCATTTTGCATTTTTATTCTCTCATGAAGCTTACCACTTGATTATAACTTAGAATTTTGAACCTAAGAGATTCCGTCTAGTGGTGTGTTACAACTTGGACTAGGTTGAAAGCAAGAGAAGGTTGACTCAAGGTAGGATACATAACATAAAGTTGATTGTATTGGTTTCTTTTCTTCTCCAATTTTAATAATTTCATTAACTCCTATATAGCATTGGAGGAGGTAGGGATAACTTGACCAAGAACTTGGTGTGTAAATGGAGGATATCCTTCCTAATAATAAGGTTTATCATTTGCATAGCTTGGGTCATAGAGGGGGATTACAAGCTCATGTTAGGATATATTTGACTCCTTAAAAGGTTCATAAATAGGATTCAAATCTTGATCATAGTACTGGTGATGAAGGGGAGGATAACTCTCATGATAGGGAGGCTACTCATATTAATAACTAGATCTATATGGGGGGAAAATATGACCATTATAGGACTGATATAGATTAACATAAGGTGAATATGGATCATAATAATACTAAAAAAGAGGTGTAAAATATAAATCTTCTTCATACACATCTATAAATCTTATGAGGTAAATAAAAACAAGATAACTATTAATAATACCTTGAAAAAGGTACATGTGCTGCTAAAACTAACTGATCAAAAGAGACTCAAAATTTTCATTGATGTTTATGGAATCACCTCCAAATATTTATATATTGAAGAATAAAACCAATAATTCTCTAGTAGATATATTAAATATTATCAAACTGATGTTTCATTAAGCATGCTAGAAATTATTATTAATCTAAATCACACCCTTAAGGAGTCTGTTCATGTCTTCCTCATTTACACAACACATGGAGACACCTATAGGATATGCATGACCTAATAGTTGAGGTGAATCTCTATAATAGTGATATATGCCTTGATTTATCACCTAAAACTCTTGTTAAAACTATTTCTTACAAGAAAAAGGGATAGAGATAACTAAAAACAAGGAAATTGGAGATGACAGACCAAAATTGGTCTCCTCCACTTGCCTATATTACACTATGAATATGAACTAAGATTGAATCCTATTTCATGATTCAACATGAGTATCTAAGCATTAGTGTTTCAATATGAAGGTTATGGCCAAGGCATTAGCTAAAAAGGATGAACAATAGGTCTCATAAGATACACTAGCAAACATTTTCCATAATCATCCATTGTAAGACCATGCATTACACTTCATATGACTTTTTAATATAATTAAAAACCTATTAAGAGGTTAGATAATAGGATAAATGAAAGTAATTCATAGAAATTATCACAAACATTCATCAAATTACCATGAAAGTACACTAGTTTCAATATTGAGAAGGCTATAATTGACATATATTCAGCTTAGAGGCAAATTAAAAGTGTTTATTAGAGTAGGGATTTACCATAATTCAATTTAAGATTAAAGGTGGATCAATTTTTGTAGAATTTATATGCCATAAAGAGTCCCCATTTTCATTATTAATTGACTACTTAAATTGGCAAAAATAGAGAGCTCAGGATCTTGACTATCCTCCCCCACTAATGGGGAAGTTACAAATCAAATCATGACTAGGAGAGGTGGATTCAGGGAGTGGAGAATATTCTTGAGAATGCTAAAACATAATATCTTAGATGTTTGTTAGGCCCATTCTAATCTTGTAGTTTATCTTTGTCTATTATAATCTACCTAATCCCAATACACATGCCATACTATAATGACTAGGGCTAGGTCATCACCCCTTCTACCCACTTTACCAATCAGGGTTGAGCTACAAATGGTTCACACATCACAACACCTTGATTCTATATATCAATTTTTTACACAATCCATTTTTGGATTGTTAATGGTCTTGATGGAAAAATAGGCCATCAAACTTAAGATTGTGAAATGATGATGTTGTCACTACCACATGTCCTTATTTTATCCTATTTTGACAATTTTTATGGCAAGACAATCCATCAAATTTAGGCTCCTACCTTGCTAGTTACACAACCAATGTGTCCTTTTTTAGATACATCCCTACCACATGGATTCCTCTCATTAAATGATTTATAGGTTGAATATCTAATTAAATACTAACTATTATTCCTATGGTGAAGCAATATTTTACCACGTGACAACATCTAACTCAACCACTACCCTAAAACACTACTCCATTTGTACAAACCACCCTAGGGCTTTAGAGCAGTGATATTTCACTGCATGGTATCATCATAGTCACCCATCACCTAGGGGCTCTAAAATCTCTATGGACTTCACATAAATCTCTATGAGGGTGAAGTAATAGGATTGTGTCATTTAGCATCATCTCACTAACCCACTAGTTTGATAGCTTTGAGCTTTGTAAAAGAAAGTTAGGTTGTCCAGTCTTTGATATTGTGACATGTAGAAGAATATAACTTAGTTGGATATTTTATAATGCCATCACTTTGTTGGGAAAACATTGAATAAAATTAGCTAAGTCATTTACTTTAAATAGGTTTAAGACTATTAGAGGAGTGATGTGTGATACCAGGTAAAATTTTGAAGAACCGACTAAGTGTTGATATGCTTTGAAAATGGGCTAGACTCACCAAGACCTATAAATGACTATTTCATGATGTCAAGATGATTATACTAGAGACATGTTGCTATTGAAAAGCTAATAAATTATTAGGATAATGCCCATGACATGTTAATTTTAACATAGTGCTCTCAAAACCATCTCCAAGAAAAAAGACCAAAATCAAGTAAGTGCTAAACTAATTCTTTATTGTTCAACTCCTACAGGATCTAGGAAGCTATGGAGTTTTAAATATTTAAAATATTTACCAATTGTAAAACTTTATGATTCATCAGTCTCTAAAGGGATACCCCATATTTTATTCTTAAGAGCTTTGGACCCTGGAGGGATTGAACTTTGGCTAAAGACTCAAAGATCCGAGCCTCCATGTTTCATGTATATTGGGATTTCACTTGTTATATTCTCATAAACTTGGGATTATGGGGAAATTTATCTTTAGTTGAAGACTCAAAGCTCTGGGCCTTCATGTTCTACTTTATTAAAAATCTTTCATTTTTCCAATGACTTCCACTTTTCAAAGACCAAAAAATAGCTAAGTGTTGAAGAGCTAAAAAATGACTAAATATTTAAAGAACTTTCCTACCTTATTCAATTTTTGAACTTCAATAGAGCTTTAGAGAACCTATAAATCTAAACCCAAAACTCAAAATTTCTCATCCATGGTGATCGTAAATGTCAACAACATCATCTATAATGCTTAGTGTATGTATAATAGGAGTTTGAGGTCATGAAGTAAAAATAGAAGCAAAAAGTGTTTTTGGAACCTATCTATATGTAATCTATGGTTTATTTGGAATAACAATAGTAGAAACATGTTTAGGTTATCTAGATTCTAAATATGGTGCATGAAAGATAAGGATTCTATGAATCCCATTATTTATCTCTGATGTAAAGGTCTTTCAAGTACTAGCCACCTAGTAAACATGATGCCTATTGCTTACCCTTTTATGGGGGGTTAGCTTTAATAGGCTTGATAATTATCTACATGGGTATGATTTTTTAATGTTCAGGAGGATGCTTATATGGAACACTAAAAGATATAACTAACCAATTTGAATGAATGTACTTAACACACCCATACACTATAAAAGGTACTACTCAAAGAGTATATATCCAAGGTCACCCCAATAACATGTCAAAGACACTCATAGAAGGTATAACTAGGAAAGTAGTATCCACATGTGTGTCACTAACTTGTAAAGGTAGATAAATCTTGCCAAGAACCTTCTAGGAGGTCCCATCGAATGCTTTGACTAATTTATTAAGGGGTGTAAATCATAATGAGTGTAACCCAAATGCGTAAATAATGTCATTTTACAAACATTTTCACTTACACCATTATCAATCATAACATTATGTATTGGGTGTTTATCAAAGAATCATTGAATGAAAAGAGAGTTAAGATCATATTCATCATCTTTAATTTCACTATCATCAAAGGAAAAGGCAATTTTTAAAACCATAGGAGGTATATGTCACATGTAAGTACCAATAACCCCATATAATGGGTGTCCATAATGTGATGGAGGAGGTTAGGAATTATATGCCATTTGGAATTTTGGTTTTATCTTAGAATAATCTTTCAAAGGATTGTTAAATGCATTATACTTATGGTGATCACCAGGATGTGAACTTGATTCATTTGGAGGATCATCAAATGTAATATGTTAGTCATCAATGATGTCTTGTATTTTATGCTTCAAGGTAAAACATATGTTCATACATTACCAAGGGCCTTGGTGATAGTCAAAATAAGCATTTGCATCATATATTTTAGGTATAGGTATATTTATATTAAAATCTACAAGAAGGAGATATATAAGATGACACTCTATCAACCATGACAGTAATTAAGTAGAAGGCTTAGGTAAACATGAAAACTATCTCCTCAGTGCATTAGAGAGGATAAGTTGATTAGGCTGTTACGTAACTATGTTAACCATGGTGGTGTTTCATTTTTAGTTTGAGGATATTTTACCTTAAAACTTGGTTTAATTAAAAAAAATTATACTAGATGTATATTCAACTAGTGTGTTTTCTACATACTTGATATTATTTAATGAAATAAGCTTCATTTTATTGTCCCATACAACATGGCATAAGTCATCAATGTATTTAAACTTCTTGAAAACAATGGACTCATGTAAAGGAGTAAGAAAACTTCATTTGAATATGTCTTCTAACTATTTATAGTCCATAGTATTGGTCATTTTGGCTATCATTGTATTATATATTAAGATGTATTCATTGATAGGTTCATTGGTTCTTTGATTAATCTTTGTAATTTTAGCATAGGAAACCTTTTCAATAATGTTAATAGAAAATGTGCCAAAAACTAATCTTCAAGAGGTTTGAATGATTTCTTATATTGGAGAGGTAAGTAATAAAACCAACTCAAAGCATAGTCCTTGAGGCTCCTTGTAAATAATTTTGTCAAAATTTTATCATTAGAGGCATAATCAAGGCATGTAACATAGAAAGATCAAAGATACTACATTGGATCACCCTTGCTATCATAGTATGTGAACTTAGGTGTAAAAAATCTAGTTGGTAAAGGGTCCAAAGAGATCTCAAGTGTAATATGTTTATGAAACACATCTTAGAAATCTATACCATGAGGGGATTTTAGTGTTTTTTGTTCAATGTGTGTAACCTTGTCCTCCAAGGTCTTTATGACTTCAATGAGTGTTTGAATTGTAAACCCAATGAGATTTAGATTATCAATTTGAGTAGTCACCAAAGGGGGTGAAAACATGTTTTGAGTAGTAATGGGCATTGAAACTAGTATTTGTATTGAAATAATGGGTAAGTCCATAATAAATGTATCAATAGTATTCTCAGGGAAGAAAGGTTCAAACACATAATCCATACCCCCATTAGATGTATTGAATTGTAGTTTGTTCAAGGAGAGGGATGTGTCCACTAAAGTTTTTTAATTTTTGACATCAAATATAGTTTTTATGATCTTATCAATATATTTAACGTTTTATCTAATGCACTCATAAAATATTGTAATTGCATGCACTTGATCATGGTCTACTTGCTCATTTTCATTTTCTTCCTGATTTTCATTATCAAAATCTTCTTCTATAATAACCTCATCAACATTTTTTTCATTGTCAACTGAGTATCACCATGATCCAAGGTATGATATCCCTAATTAATTTGAGACATATTATATGGGTTGAGGGGAATCTTAATATGTTCAATAAACACCCCCAATCTAGGGTTATGCCTAGGATAAATGAAAAATAGTAGATTAAAAAGTATAACAATCTAAAACCCTATATATTTTAAAACCCTAAAAAATATAAAAAATTGCATTCATAAATATTGAGTTCACCAAATTTTTAATTTTAATTTGGTTTTGCATCATTTTGGGTAGATAGGGTTAATAATATAGAAATGAAATGGGCTAAGGGTGATAATCAAATATATAGCAGGCCTATTAAATGTTAAACTCATATATATCATTTACTAAATTTATTAAACTAAGATAATATATTAATGGAAAGTACAACTATGTTAGATATATAAATGAAAAATAAGTGATGTACTTATATTTTTTTGATGTTAATACAATTTTGGATCTAGAATAGGTTGAAAGCAGGTGGGAAGATAGTCCTAGAATAGTTGTCAGATTCTAAATTTTGTGTCTCTAGCTCTTTGGATAGTTGCATCATCCCCAAAATTTTATGTTTAAACTATTATATATGTTCAATACTAGTGTCATGTATATAATATCTACTGAAATAGGATGTGACCACATGGATGCTTCTATATTTCTCTTCTACTTCACTCTAGTACATTCAAATCTAGGTCATGCATTGCCACTCCTTATGAAATGGTAAAACCCTAGCTTTCTATTTTCAATGTGACCTTGTGGAAATGGATTAGTGGGAACATGGTATTGAGATATCCCTATTGAACCCACTATCAAATTATTATAATTACATATCCAATAATCTAGAAGAGGACCTCAGCCTCATGTAATTATCCCTTACATGTTGGCTTGTGTGTGAATCACACTATGTGTGTAAAGTAAAAGTGACCTAGCTTATAACATGGAAAATAACACCTTATGAATGTTACTTTAGTACTTAAAACCTATAGATGTGGTATAGACTAGTATGCAAATATGGAAGCTTTGATCAATTGAATGCTTAATATAGTGATTTTAATAAGTGCCTTGGTATCTTTGGTATGATTGATAGTTAAGGAATGAATGAAGGTTGATATTATCTTTATAATAATCCTATTTGGAGATAGCTTGTATTAAAGTACTTAGGCTAACCATTAGAATATGTTTCATTTTAAAATTAGATGACTTTGGGGCACTGGAAACTTGTGTCAGGGTACGATAGGAACATCGATGTTAATGTCTATCCTAGACATTAGTGTCCATGAAGTAGAAAAATAGGTAGAGGATAAAAAATTTAAGAGGTGTAATATAATTACTTTTTAAGAATTCAAGATAGGATTTTTATGTCATTAATATAATATTGATCAAAATAAGACATAAGCTTAGGGGCACAAGATAGAGTAGATGTAAGGCTTTCAGAAGTAAGGCATGTGTAATACTAATAGGAAAAAACAAGGTATGATTTTTGTAAGTGTACAAGACTAAGGTGATACATAATCATAAAATATAATCTATAGTTCCTTGACTTAAATGTGATTGTTAATGTTGAAAATCAAAAGTATGCATGATCACAATTATACTATTGCATACATAACTAGATGTAATATAAACTGAAGCATCTCAATGGGAAATATTATGAGGAATTACCTAAAAATATCATCTTGAACTTATAATAAATTAAATAATATTAAATGCCTATATATACTTCAAATAATGCTTGACACAAATTCAAGTTAAATAAAATAGAAATTCAAAACCAATCAAACTAGATATTTCATAATCCAACTGCATATCATTAGTAAAAAAATGTTGAGATCTCTTCTCAAAATTAATTAATTCAATTCCATAAATAAGTTAATGACATTAATATATAATAACAAGAACCTCAAAATATATTGGTACTTATTTTAGTGTTATTACAAAATCATTTAAATGTGCCCTCTAAGAATATAATCACAAGCCAAAATAAGATGAAAAAAGAGAGGACTGAGCCTATCAATTTTTTTTTATATTTTTGTTGCATAAGATATCCCCCATTTTAAAACAAGAATGTAGACTATCTTATATAGAGAAGATAATGAGACCTGTCTTCAAATAAGAAAAGGCTCCCATCTCTTATCATGATTTCCACTCCATGTAGTTGACATTATAATTTGTTAGAATATTCAATTCATTCAAAGGAAATCCAAATTATATTATATATTTTATCCATGGTTGTGATAACTATATAATTAAAATTATCCCCTCTTTTCCCCTTTTGGCCAAGAATTTCATAATTTCTCTATTCAACCTACCTAGAAGAATGTTCAAGTCAAGAAGTCATCATATTGCTCCACATATTCTATTTTGACCAGTTAAACTCCTTAAGATCCACCTCAACTGATTATTTGGTTATTTTTACTAATTCAAAACATCATGACATTTTTATAGACCATCAAATTTAACCTCATATCATATAGTCATCATTTGGTTTTATGTGTCCTCTAATTCATTCTTTCACAATAACTTAGTTGACTGATGTGTCCATTAGGTCCATTTATTACTCATCCACAATATCCTAAGCATATTCCTTGGCCACACTAGCTCTCCCTTATGTCCCAAGTTCCACTTTTATGATTATTTGTCTCCATTCTCATAGGATGATTCCATGTGGTGTAATCTTGCTAACCTAGAGGCCTAAGATTGTATGGATTGCCTTAAGATGATGGGTTAGTAGGATGACACCACACAAAACAATATTTCTCACTTGTAGGCCTGGGATTATACAAACCACACTTGGACTATGGTTTACTAGGGACACCATGTGGTGCAATCCTACTAACCTAAATTCCTAGAGGGTCTAAAGGAAAAATTTAGCTTTTAGGTCACCTAGATGATGTCACATGGCATAATCTTGGCCATTTAGAGGGCCTAGAAAAAGAAAAACTATAAAAAATAATAAGTGAAACTCCATCCGAATGTTAACATTATTAGTTAATCAAAATGAGAAAATCTACTAAGTATAAAATAAAATCTCAAATTTTCTCAGCAAAAGACATTAAAATAGTAGAAAAGGATAAACTAGAATCATTATAAATGACCTAAATTTTCTTATTTTAAAGACATAGAATTAGTGAAATAAAAATTTTAAAGGTCCATGTCAAACTTGAAACTTAAATACATCAAAAAGGCTTAAAGGTTGAAGACTGAGTCTTAGATAAGTTACAAGATAGATCATAATATCAAAAATAGTCTAAGTTCTAAAGTAAGATGTAATATAAGCTTAGTCATTTTTAGTGTAATAGAATAATTACAAGTTGAATTACTAAGGCAATATTTTGTAAGATATTTAAATTTACACTAATTTCAAAATTCTTAGTCATATTTCACTCAAAGGAAGATTTTTAAAGGCATTTTAAAATGCATGGTCTATAATGTTTAAACTATGCAAATATAAATAAGTTTGAGTATTCACATCAAAGACCAAGAAAATGATCAAGAGAAGAAGAAAGAAATGATCATGCTGAATCAAGTGGGTCCCCATTTGAAATTTGGTAGTGGGAATTTTGGATACAATAAATGGAAACCTATGTGGGGATAATATTGTATTAGCATTCAGAACCTACATTGTAAATCTTCACACCTAGACAATAAATACAAAATACAAACAATTCATTAAACAAAATCAAAAATATGAAGGCATTGAAAGATGTTTCTATATGTTACATAATAAGTTAAAATTCAATCTTAGGTCATAAATATGTGTCAAGTGGTTAGTTATTTTATATCCCTTTGCATTTTGCATAAAGAAATTTAAACCTGCCTACAACAATTAAATTTTTTGAGAAGGATAATTTAGATATTTGGCTTTGGGGGAATGGCATGGGAAATTACTCTACTACTAGCTAGGTGTTTATATCCTTAATAGAGATACCTTTGGTACCACTCATGGTTTTGATCCATTTATAACTAGGTTAGAAATCCTATGATGGAGATTTCCTAAATCACCCTTTTGAGGAAAGAATTTGGGTTTTATATTTTTTCTTTCCTTGTGATTTATTTATTTTTAAATATTTCATCAGTTAGTCCATTGAGGGTTAAGGACCAATCCATATGTGTAATGATAAACTCAAAAAATTCATAATTATTAAGATAAACTTAAATATATTCATTTCATGCATTTTTCTTTAGATATGAAATTAAATGCAGTTTGATGGTTTCAACTAGAAAATTAAACATTTCTAAAATTCACATATTTTATTTCAAATCATTGGACTTCAAAACACTAAAAATTTACAACAAAATAGTTTCTAATTATGGATTTTTTCAAGAATGAATACTTACTATCTAATCTTTGAAATTAGAACAATTCTCATACATTTACTCACCATGCAAAGTGACCAATCCAAAACAAACTATGAATACCTTAATTTCAACATTATGCTTCCATTTTCTACTCCTTATTAGACTTGGATTTGATGTAATGATAGTTTCAAGAAGGAATTTTTTTGGATATAATTAAAACCAATGGTCTATAAGGGAAGGTTTGAAATAAAAATGCCACAAGGCCACCTTTAACATAACTAATTTCCCATGATATGGAAAGTAATTAGTCTCAATCAGGTCCTCTTTTATAGAACACATTGAAAATACACTAATGGTTTGAACAAAACAAGATAACTCAAATGAGTTGGGGGAAATAAATAGGAAAAATAATGTGAAACAAGCAAACAAATAACATAAAGTAAACCTAATCTAAGAATGTAAAAGACACTATAAAATATATACATCAAGTAAACCTCCTAACTCATTTTGAAATGGTGTTGGATGGAACAAATAATAAGTAATGCTTTAAAAATAATTTTTTTATTGGTAGATATAGGTCATTTCCTTATAGACCATTTAATATAAAAACATTTTTTCCTAACAACTCTGCAACTTGATAAGGACTTATCTAAAGAGGACTTAGCTTAGAAAGTTGGCCTTTATTATCATTGGATTTATCCCATAATAAAATAAACTCTAAATAATTAAATCATTTGACTTAGGATCTTCTATCAAACCATATTTTCACATCTACGTAGTGCTTGATAAAATTATGCAAAGATTCATCTCTCATATCATCCATATGGACCAGGTCTAATAGCTTGGACTATTTTATCTCATTTTTTCCCATGTATTCATTGATAAAATGATACATGGGTCTCTTAATTATCTTTAGAAATATTGGTTTCATGCCATAAACCAACATAAAAGAGGAACTCTTGAGACTTTTCTTGTGCCTCGTTCAATAAGTGCACACAACATACTTGAGTAAGATATTCCAACTACATGGGTTTTAATATATAAATTTATTGATGATATTCAATAATTCATTAGATATGGAATCATCCAAACCATTTACCTATGGGTAATAGTTTGATAATAACTTTAGTGAAATTCTATTTTGATATGCCCACATAGTCAACTCTGATGATGGGAAGGTAGGCACATTTTCACACACAAGTTCCAAAAGCATGTTGAATTTTATTGTAATGCATTATTCAAATAATTTAATTACCTCCTCAATAATGTTACTCTTGGTGGATTTTTATTTATCACATCTTGTGCAATAGTCAATTACTCTAATAAAGAAACTATGGCTAGCTAAAGAGTTTAGATTTATGAATCTAATGAATTATAGGCCCCATTGAGGAAAGGGATATTACTCAATTATCTGTTTAAGGTGCATAATAACACATGTTTCCATTCTTACAATGTTTTGATAGAGATGATAAGATCTCACATGAGTATGAGTTTCCCTTGAATAATGTTGGATAATAGTAACCAACCCTCAAGATGTTGTGGGATGGTATACTTCCAAAAGGATGGCTTATATCTAAGTTATCATGGAAATAAATCATGATTTCTAGTGCTTCCTCTTATATTAAGCATCTTAGGTAAATACATTCATGATTTTTATAGTACAGGACACCTTTATTTAGCATGTAGTGGGTATCTTTAAACCTTAATGTTCTTTTTTTCCCCTATCCAATCCATTTAATGGAATTCCGTACAACAAGTAATAAGTAATGGAGTCATATTATGGATTTTGATTTATCCCAGACTAATTTAATTGGACCAAAAGAATATTGGGGTTAATTTTAGATATTAATTATGAAAATCCCTACTCTCAAACCAACCTTATAGGTATAACATCAATGTCATATTCTCTATGTTTTGAGACCCAAAATCCTCTTATTTCTTTGAGTTTCTTCTTCCCCAGCGTAATTTTAATAGCATGATCTATAACCAAGGCATAAACTTTGTTCCTTTAAATGTAATGAATGAATTTAATTTTTTATTTTACTAGTGCATAAGCCTTTTTTTCTAAAATAAGGTATTTTAATTCATCTTCCTTCAAATTAGTGATCATGAATGCTATATGATGTTCTCCGTATTCTAGTTTTTGAGTAATGATGATATCAATGGTATGGTTGGATGCAAATGAATACAAGTATAAATATTTCACTTAATTTGGATTGACCAAAATAAGGGCCTACATTATGGAATCCTTAATTTATTGAAAGGATTTCTTAGAAGTAGGCATCCATTCAACTTTATCAACCTATTTTAACATGGCATTCAATGGTTTAGTTATCTCAAGAAAACCTAAAATGAATTTCCATATAAAATTAATTTTATCAAAGAAATATTTTAGTTATTAATATTTGATAATAAAATTTAATAAATGGCATTTACTCTATTAGGGTTATTTGGCATACTTTATTTCATAATTAAATGACCAAGGATCTTACCTTTAGTCACACAAAAATACATTTATTTGGATTAAGTTAAATACCAAACTCATGGCAATGCTCAAAGATGTTCTACAAGTACTTAAATGGTCTGATTTGTATATGGAAAAATTGTTAATTCATCCATATACACAATAATGAACTTACCAATCAACACTTCAAATGATATTTCCATGGATAATTGGAAAGTGGTGTTAACATTGATTAGACTAAAAGGCATTTTATTGTAAGCAAAATTTCCCTACTTTTTAGTGGAGGATATCTTAGATTGGTATTCCTTCTCATCTAAGACTTAATTATAGCCTAAGAATTCATCTATGAAATACATCATCCCATATTCATTAACCTTTTGGATGACCTCATCTATTGATGATAGTAGATAATTATCCTTATCTGAAGCTTGATTTAAATTTTTGAAGTCAACATAAATACAAATTTCTCCACTCATATTTCTAACTAGTACTAAATTATCTACCTAGGTTGAGTGTCTTATTAAAAATATTATACTAGCTGATAGAAACTTATAAAATTACTTCAAGATGAGCATCTCAATAATAGGATTGACTAGTCTCTAGGATTGTCTAAAAGGCTTCTTATTAGGATTCAAGGGAAAATTTTATGTCATGACACTAAGATTAAACACCTTCAGGTCTCCATAGCTCCAAGAGATGATATCTTGGTAATGAATTAACATCTTTTGTAAATTATGCATTTATTCATTGCTAAATTTTATCCCTACAATGATGTTTTGAGGTTGATTAAGCATCCCCATATTTATGACTTGTGACCTTTGATTAGAGTGAATATATCTTTCAATCTAAGCTCTAAGAAAGTCAAGTAATATTTATAATTATATCCTTCCCTTTGTAATTTTATTATCCATAAGGTTTAGTACTCCATTAGTATCATATTATTTTTGATCCAGTTCATTCCTCTCATCCTCATCAACCTGTTTCTCTTAATTTCCACTCATTTCTTAATTTTGGAAGAAGATAATAAACTAGGAATAAAGGTGCAGTAAAAATACCTGGTTGGTAATGCATGTGTAATCTAGATGATGATGGAGAACTCATATTTGGATAGGAAATAATAACCTAAAAATAAGAACACACTAACAAAAGGGGTTATTAGTAAGATAATTAAGTGTACTTCATAGTGTGAGCTAGATCTAAGAAACATATGCTTGCTAGCAGGCTATCAATCCACTATTCATAACAATCAAGTTCAAAATGATAAAGTAAAATACTTGCATAAGATAAATGAAGTACAATACAGGAATAAAGTAAAATTTTTGGTTAAAGAAAATGACTAAATCTAGCAAAAGTTAGTCAATACTCATGCTAAAATAGGTGGGGTCTAGTTTATAAAATTAGAAAAGGGTCTATGAATAGGTAGGAACATAAAAGATTGGATTTGGTTAGGGGTGAGGGGATGAAAATAACTTGCTATTATTTTCTACCATAGTGACCATCGATGGTTGGGTGAACTATCAGTGATTAGGCTAATCATCAATGGTTGGGTAACCATTAGTGGTTTAGGGTGACCATCAGTGGTTGTGCTAACCATTGGTAGTTACCTATGTGGTTTTGAAGGTGATCAAAAGAGAGTTTTAGAATAGGTAGATGGGTAAAAAAAGGTTTTACTAGGGATCTAGTGGGGAGGAAATAAGGTACATATAAGTTTGATTAGGTTAAGAAGGTCAAAAATCTAAAATAATAATGCTAGAGTACTGATATACCTATAGTGTGCTGGTTGGTTTATGGTTGAAGGCTGAAGTAATTTTTCTAGAGTAATGGTACTTTGGCCTCAAAAGCAAATTCAATAGAGGTTCAGGTTTATTTTTTTTATGCTAAGTTATTGAAGGAAGACTAGATGCTATAGAACTTTAATACCTATGTGCAAAAAGTTGATAGCTTGAACATTGATCTATTTTACCTCCCACTCCCCTCTTTTTATAGGAAAAGAGAGATGGAGGATGGAAGGTTCCCTATAGGGTGAGGTTGATCATAATTCTTAAAAGTTCATTAGCACTACATAAGGTGAATATATTAAATTGTGCCTCATTATCTTATACATAGCTAGTGATGTGTTAGGAAGTTGAGGACCTAACCATTGATGGTCAAGATAACCATCAATGGTTAGGATAACCATTAGTTTTCAAGTGTCTAAGGTTAAAGGGGTGCAAGAAAAGGGTTAAAAAGGTTTGGTCAAATGTTAAGTTACTAGGTTAATGAGCTAGCTAACTAGGTAGTCAACTAAACTCAAGGTCCAATATGGATCCTAAGGCATTTCAAAAACTAAAACTATTGTGTGTACTTCTCTAATGTCTACATTTTACCCCTTTTTGTTATGTGGCTTTGAATAACAATATACAAAACAAAAATAGAGTGTTGGTCAAAGGTGTGATTGCCTTGAGTTTGGGAGGAGGTGTTCCCCCTCAAACTAGGAGTCGATGAGGTGAAACCAAAATTAAGTCAAGGTTTGATATGTGGTTAATGGTGATTCATGAGGTGGGTGACAAAAATGGATTGGGTATTTCAAAAGAAAACATGCACACAAAATGTGACTAAGTGTGATATCTAAGATCACACATAGACTAAGGTTGCCAATGTTGGTAAAAATAAGGTTGTTTTTAGAATGATAAGTGATAGATAAATTGGTCTAAAGGATTGGTCATAGCTGATTAGGTGATGTTATAAGTCTTTTAAATAAGGTTGGTGTTTTTTTAGGTATCTAAGGTAGGAAGTGCTTCCTTGAGAAACACAAATGGTCAAGTTGTGCACTAGGTGGTGCAAATTTAAATAGTCAACATGGCAATAATGGTTAGTGTAGTCATAAAGACCACTGCAAGGTCATCACAAAACATGCAAATAATTTGGGTCAAAATGGACAATATCAAGGTGGACATGGTCCAATGGTTAGTCAAAGAAGGGTAATCTCTAAAATTTCAAGTTATCATTTAAGTGAGATTAGGCGATCTATAAAATTTAGCACCTAGGTTGGCTAATTAGAAATTAAAAAAATGGGGGGACCCTAATCATCAATGATCAGGGGTTCTCAGGGTTAACTATTGATGGTCACCCTGACCATCAATGGTTAGGAGAAAACCCTAAAAAGTTAAAACATAAAAAGTGAAAATGAAAAATCATTTTCACTTTTGATTGTTTGACCTCTCCATGTTGTTCTCTAATGCTTGTGTATATTGGAATTTTTTTGTGGTGAGTTAAATGAGTGTGCTGAGGTGTAGTTTGGTTATTGGTTGAGCATGTGTTCAAGGAGATCAAGTTTTGATTGAGATGGAGGGTAGATGAGGGTATGGTTGAGTGGTTGGATGTAGTCTCTAACCTCAATAGTGATCAAGGAATGAGGTAGGGGGAGTTCTAAAATTGATAGTTAATTTGATGTGTTAAACTTGAATTTGAGTAGGTTTAAATTAGTTTGATAGGGTTTTGTGATTATTTTGGGCAGGGCTATGCCCTAGTTTGGGTTTTGGGTGGAATTAGGAAAATTAGTGAGTTATTTTGAAAATTGATTGATGTTCTGTGTTTGAGTGGGTTTTAGGATAAAAATATGTAGTTTATATTGTAGTTTTTGCTATTTTGGTTGTTGTTTTGAGGTAGGGAAGGCTTAGGGTATTTACATCAATGGTCACACATAGTGACTATTATTAGTTTGACCCAACCATAGACAATCATCTTGACCATTGGCAGTTGAAAACTAATGAAAAAATGGGTTATAGGATTGTCAATGGTTTGATTTAACTGTCAGTGATCAAATGGTTTTGGGGTGAGGTTTAAATTAAAAGTGATAAAAAAAGTTTTGTAAAATTTTTAAATGGTATAAAATGTGTTTAAAAAGGAATTTAATAGTTATAAATGTTGAGAAATGTGTTTAAATGTAGGTTTGATAGGATGAATGTTAATATGGTCGATGGGTAGAGTTTAGGAAATAGAAGCATTACATGTTAGTATGATAGGTTAGGGTAAGAGCTAAAAGTTATTCAGAGTATGGTGATTGTTTGTGATAGAAGTGTTTAGGTTTTGGTATTGATGCTAAAATTTATGTAGATAAAGGTAGATTTTTGTTTGATTGTTAGGGGTAATAGGTTTAAAATACTCAATCATAGGTTGATAAATGAGTTTGATTTGGCCTTGAGCAATGGTGACATGTGTTAACTATGTTCTTGTAGGCCCATGACTAGATCTAAATGAGGGACTAAGTCCCTAAGATCAATATATAGGTTCACAATGGGATGATTAATGATAAGTGGAAGAACATGGAGGAGTTTAGCCTATGGGCCATGAGACACTATCAATACCTACCACAAGATGTAGTTATGATTTTGGCCCTCATCAAGAGATGGGACCTAGCCACAAATACATTTTTATTATCGACTAGAAAGATTAACATCCTCATAGAGGATGTTCATAGGATTATAAGGCTACACATTTGAGGGGAGATGATTTATCATATTAAGAGAAAGGAGAGGGATTGCCATATGGATCTAGTATATGGAGTGGATTTGGTCCATGCCGAGTATCATGCAAGTGGTTTTATCTATGGGCCACTATACTAGAGGACTCTAGGGGATTGATGTTTGCTAATGATGATGATGATGATGATAGATTCTTAATTTTCTTTGCCTAATTTGAGTAGTGATCAATTTCTATATCTACTAATAAGAGTATTGATGGAGATGCTACCAGGGAGGACTATGATTAGGTAGGCATCAATGTTACTAGTCTAGATATATAGATGGGTCTGGGCCTTTTGATCACATAGGTGATATGGGATCAACATTATGTTCATAATTCATTGTTAGGCATATGAACACATTCAAGTTTTGAGATATTTTGGGCTACCATAGGATGGCTATGTTCTGACAGACTACAAAGCTAGTTTCTTATGATGGTGAGGAGATTGTGTAGACTGGTGGTGGTGTGAGGGACATTGACTATTTATAAGATGCCTTGGAGGATTTGGTTGTGGGTGCTAATATTTGGAGGCCATATGTGATTTGGTCAGGGTGGAACCAATACAATTATCACACTTTATCACTATAGAGCTAGAGATAGATATATGGGAGATGGGATGGTGAGACTAATCTCATCCTATTCGATTGAGTTCAAAGGTAGTTTAGCCTTATGTAGGGGAATTCACTAGCATTCTCAAGATATAGGATGAAGGATGTCAAGTTTTTACTTTTGAAACCACATTCATAGGACATAGTTTTGGATCATGAGGAGCTATCAATGAGAGCAAAGATAGATTATGCTAGTGTGGTGGATGGATACATATCATGGTATTAGGGATTATATGTAATGGTTGATTTTGGATGGGGTGATAGGGGATAACAAGCCATAGATGTAGATTTAGTGGGGGCACTGATACAAGTCAATGGCTAGGATGGATAAGTATAGATATCACTATCAATTGCCTAGGCATAAATCATAGGGTTATAAGGATAGGTGGCCACTCTACAGGGCAAGATTGTCATTTTATAGGGTCAAGTTGTGACCTTGATAAGAAAGTGAGATCAGGAGAGTATATCTCTTGGTTTAGTGACCCAAGAGAGAGATACCTTGAGATAAAAGGCATGAACAATGGAAGAACTGATATAAGGACTAGTAGGAGGACTTGATATGATTTTTATGACATAATACTTAGCTACTATTGATGATTTAAGATACTAAAAAGTGACAGTGTTAGCACATTTTCCATTGAAGATCTTATATGGTGAGTATAAGGCCAACTTATTAGGTGGGAAAGCTATAACTACTCTAAGATAGTGGGCCTCTATAGTGAGTTAGGAAGGTATATTAAGTGGACTAACACTAAATGGTAGTAAATCTAGAGGATTAGGAGGGGCCAATGGTATTGGTACCCCTGGGGCTTGATATAAGATATTATATGATGTATATGTTTTTTATTTTGATACCGGCCTGTGTGTTGATGATGTGAGATGTATATGAGAGAGGTTTATACATTATTACATGTATCTTTTACTTGATAGACATAATGTATATGGTTATTGTTCATGTTGATGTTGATGATTATATAGATGTGATTTATCATTTATGATTATGGTTATTCATGTTCATGTTATGGTTTATGTGCATACTTTATGAGATGTTTTACTTAGTGGCTTAGGCATGCAATGTTTAGAAATGGTCATGATGTTGTAGTTTTGTTCATGGATATGATGTTTATGATTATGAATGGTTGGATGTTATATGATGTTTTGATCATGGTGATTTTGTTTATGGATATGATAGCAAATGGTTTAATTAGGGTTGTGTATGAATTGATGTACACTTATATGATATGTTGATGGGAGATGGGTAGAATGATACCATGGATAAATAGATGATGTGTGTTGATTTTGATCATGATATTTTTTTTATAAATAGTATATGGTTCATGGATAATGTTATGATGTTTATTTTTTAATTAGGGTTGTTTATGATATGATGTATGTTTATATGATGTTTTGATGGCAGAGAAATGATGTGTGATGTGATTTATGATGTTTTGATAATATATAGATAGATGGCATGGTTCATGGATATAGTTTATGATGTTGCATTCATCATTGATGTTTGTTGTTTAGGATCATGGATATGTAACGTGATTATTGTTAAGGATGTGAAAATAATTAAAGCAAGTTAGATAACAAACTAAATGTAGGAAAAAGAGATGAGAATCATGAGATGCATGTCTATATGAACCAATAATGAAATATAAGAAAAATAAACATGATGACTTTTCATTGGTAAGGACCTAATGAACATAAATTTAGATTGTCTTAAGGAAACTAATCCTTTCGAATGCTTCGTATTAACATGATTTGGCTGACAAATAGGTGTCTTGAGCACAATCGTGTCAAGTAAGCTAAAAATATCTTGATTAAAAGTTAGTAAAAGTGAATATAGGTGGATAGGTAAAGTAACCTTATGTGGGTTAGTTTTCCCCTTCTTTAGGTAACTTGAGAACCATAGTAGACAATTCCATATCTTGTGTTAGGTGTAGATTGATCAATGCAAGAAGTCTACTAATGCTAGATATGAAAGTTGATTGTAGCTTTATTGAGATATTTAATTTTGTTTTGATATAGGGTTTACTTGTTTTAGTTGTTTTCTTTTGATGGTTTGTAAAGCTAATCAATGTGGGAAGCCTAAAATGATTTATTTTGACCCATTTGACATAGCCATCTTTCAAGGGAGTGGTCTAAGTTTGGGTTTGTTTACTTTGGTAGCTATCCTTCAAGGGAGTAATCTATCTTTTAATCAACTTAGCAGATTTTGGGTAGCTATCCTTCAAGGGAGTAGTCTAAAATTCTATAAATATGTGACCCAAATTATATTCGTGTTAGATTTCAAGTTTTTAGACATGAACAAAACTTTCCTTTATGAGGACAAAACTTCTAGCACAAAGACGTTAATGGTAGGTGAAAGTAAGGGTTTGAGAGATAAATGATCATGGCATTTCATCTAATTAGAGATGAAAAGTATCCATGAGAACCATGCTATGGGTAGATTCATGATACCCATATTTAGGATTAGGCTATAACTATGATGGATAATCACATGGTTCTATGTTGTAATAAATATTCCTCAAAGGGAGATGGATAGGTAGGTGAAGGTGAAAATATCATGAATCAAGGGATGAGTTTAAGTTAGACAAAAAAGTGAGTTTGATCCTTGTTTTATAAAAATAAAATATGTAGATGTGAAGCATTGAGAGGCTCAGATTTTGGTTTGCCTTCAAGAGAGGACAAACAATAAGCTCTTGATCTATACCTATGGGTTATGATGTAGGGTCCAAGCAAATTGAATTAAAATTTACCTCTTTTGTTTTTTTCCATATTAGTTACATGTTAGTTTTCCTTTAAGATAAGGTCTTTGATAATGAACTCTCATTCTTTTATATGTTTGTTATAAGCGTGCTTGATTTTTTCTTGGTAGACACAAAGATGGTTAAGTGTTGCTAAACAATGTTCATCAAGTAGCTAAAGTCAGGCTAGTCATTCTTGATGATAGTTACTCTTAGAAATAATTTCTTTCAAATATATGTGAAGAGAGGGAATCTAGACATTGAGAGGCAAGACTACCTATAATCTGAATACTAGAGAGAAAGGGGTAGCACTTGTAGAGGTTCGAATGTTAGTGAGATAGACCCATAAATCAAAAGGGATGTGCAAATGTCAATCTTGACCTAAAGCACTAATGACTTTGATTAACATTTTATTAAGGATTTTGTTATAAGCTTCCACCTATCCATTTGATTATGGATTTTAAGGTGAGGAAAAACTTAACATAATGTCAAATACATCAGAAAGACCAAGGAATTTCTTATTTTTGAAATATTTACTATTATCAGTGATCTAATAGGGAACACCAAAATGACAAATGATATGATTATTGATGAAATAAATAATTTTCTCATCTTTGGAAGAGATGAGAAGAATGGCTTCCACCAACTTGGTAAAATACTCATTAGCAGTAATGATGGATTAGTGGCATTCTGATGAATGAGGATTGATTTATCTAATAACATCTAAGCCCCATTGTGAGAATGGCCAAAAGTATCTAGATAATTGGAGGCCATGGATAGGTTCATGGTGTAAATTATCATGTTGTTGAAATTTGAAGCACTTCTTTAAATAATCACAATCATCTTGGTTAAGGGTGATCTAATAGTAGCTAAGGCAAATGATGAATTTATCAACAACTAAACCAATAAAGTGTCCCACACAAATTCAATCATGTGTTTCCTTGATGGCATGGTAAGCTTCATGAATATGAACACAATGGAGGATGCCATCAAATCCATGTTTTTAAAGGATTTCCCCTAGTATGGTGTAATAAGAGGTACTCTAAACAAAGGCTATTCAGGAATTCCAAGAGAGGTTGGGAGGAACGATACCAAGGTTGAGGTAATAAAAAGTTTGTTGGTAACATATGTCTGATGGAGATACTTCTACATTAAAAATAGTAGTAAGGTTAAAATTGATATAAGATGGGGTGATAAAGTGATAAATGGTAACAAAGAGTTTAGATTTATAAGGCTAAGATTGGATTTAGGAAGTAAGGGAAGCCATTGTATCCACACACTTATTGGTATATTATGGAACTAACTATATAAGGTAATGCTTAAATGATGCTAAGAGTGCATTTATGAGTTGTTTGTACTTTAGTAGGACAGCCTTTTTACATTCGTAAAATATGTTGACCTGGTTGACCACAACTTAGAAATTTCCAAAGACATTTATTGTCTTGACTCCCAAGGCTAAAGTAGTTTGGAGACCTATGACTAAGGCTTCATACTGAATCACAT
Organism: Torreya grandis; assembly: GCA_037957365.1. Classification (NCBI taxonomy): domain Eukaryota; kingdom Viridiplantae; phylum Streptophyta; class Pinopsida; order Cupressales; family Taxaceae; genus Torreya; species Torreya grandis. The sequence goes on from JARHVA010002900.1 coordinate 912,231, forward strand.
TGTTGGTCCATTCAAAATCATGTTTGAAGGAAATTTAAGAGGTTAAATATTGAGGGGAATGAGAATAACTTCAGCACCCCCACCATGTTATAATTTAGATCCATCAAATAACATGGTCATTTGGTAGGTAGGGTCCTCTTGAGAAAGAGTTGTAATGGAATCATTAGGAAATGCAAGAGGAAGCAGTTGGTTATCTAGTAGAGGAGCTTTAACTAATTTATCAAAAATCACTTGCCTTTTAATTAACTTTTTTTGAAGGAATTCAAGTTCATATTTAGCTAAAATCATGATCCACTTAACCATACACTAGTTTTGGTATGGTTTAGAGTGCATATACTTGAGTGGGTTAGTATTAGTGATGGCATATGTTTTATGAGTAAGAAGGTAATGGTGAAGATTGGAATCCATGAAGATGATAGTGAGGAAAAGTTTCTTGAGATGGGTGTACTGAGTCTCATACTCTATAAGAATTTGGCTTATGTAGTGGACAACTTGATTTTTGTTTTTTCCATCCTCATAAATGAGCATTACCCTTAAGGAATGGTCAGTGGTAAAGATGTAAAGATATAAGGGTTGATCCTATTTAGGAGGGGTTAAGATAGGTGGAGAAATAAGGTATTATTTAAGTGAATCAAAATCTTATTGGTAGTCTTTAGTCCACTTAAAAGATGTCCTTATTAAGGAGATGGTGAAAGGGTTGACATCTATCTAATGATTGAGAGATGAACTGATGGATTGATTGGAGCTTCCCTTACAAGATATGAAGTTGCTTAAAGTGGGTCAGAGGTGGAATTTTGAGTATTTATCAAACTTTGGTTTGGTCTACTTTGATTCCTTAAAGGGAGATAATGAAGCCAAGAAGATTTCCATAAAAGAACCCAAAAATACATTTATTAGGGTTAAGGCAGACATGTAAATGGATAAGGCATTTAAAGATGATTTTGAGGACATCTAAATGATACTTTTCATATTTATATTTCTAAAGGAGATCATATACATAGTCCTTAATGATTTTATAGATGAGGTCATAGAAGATACAGGTCATGTCACACTGGTATGTCATCCCAACATTTTTTAGACCAAATGGTATGACTTTGTAGTAGAAGGTTCCCTATGGGGTGATGAAAGAGGTATTATGTTGATCTTTGGGAGAAATAAAGATTTAGTTTTTTCCCAAGAAACTATCTATGAGAGATAAAATCTCATGGCCAGTTGTAAGATCAACAAGTTGGTCAATGTTAAGTAAATAAAAGTTATCCTTTGGGAAAGTGAGATTGAGGTTACAAAATTTGATACAAAGGTGAAGTTCCCTTGTGGGTTTGGTAATGGGAAAAATATTAGAAAACCATTGAGGATATTCAATGGGTTATATGAAGTCAACAAATAAAAAGCATTGAATTTCCTCTTTTAACTAGAAGGGAGATGCAAGGGTGCATCTTGTGAAGCTTTTGCCAAATAGGCTTAGCATCAGGATGAGTGAAAATGTTATGGAGAGTGATAGAAGGGTAAATATTAGGTATATCCTAATAAGACCAAGTAAATGCTATGATTCAGTCACAAAGGAAGAAAGGGTAATCCTATTATTCTATGGGATTCAAGGATTGTCCTATCTTGATAATGTGGGGGTTATCTTGCATACCCAAGTTGACACAAATGTTAGATTCATTCAACATGGTTTGATTTTTAAGAGGAAGAGATTTATGGATAGAAGAGTCCCTTGCACTAAGGTAGGTGAGAATGGAATCATCATCCTGATGTTGAATGGTGTTGATGTTAGGAGAATTATTTTATACCATTTTAGGATAGATGAGAGGAAGAATTTTAGTTTGACCATCCTTTTGATAGGTCAAGAGGGATAAACTAATGGTAATAATAAAAAAATTTAGATGGGACGATATTAGAATAATCCAATTTTAAAGGAGATGGGGTTGGTGAAGATGGGACATCCTCATTGATGGTGGTGATGGGTTTAGGTGAGGTGGGATCTTCTGGTGGTATGAACCCAAGGCCAAATAACTCATGAGGCTTTTGAGTTTTGATTATGGGTAGCTCATGAGGTACCTATTTTTAAATGCTAAGGTTAAACCCCTTCTAAGCACACCTATAAAGGTAAGCTTTGGCAAAGGCTAGTTTATTGAGATATGAGAAGTCAGAGGTGAATTTGTTGGATATGAGGGGTAGTCATGGAAGTGAGAAGTGGAGTATTGAGTCCCCCAAGATAAAATTGGTTTGATGATTATGTGGCTAAAAAGGGACAATGGTTTTGATATGTAGGTCATAACTAGGATCCTAGGTGAGGTTCCCATACTCTTGAGGAGTAGAGAAAGCATCCAAGGCTAGAATATGGTATTCTCCTAGTCAAAGATGTTAGAATGTGGGTTATAGGTTGTCCTCTACAAAGATCTATGATGAATTTATGGATGATCTTATTGAAGCTGCATCAACTATAGGGGTAGAGTTGTTGGTAGTTGGTGGTGAAGTAGATGGATGAGGAAGAAGAACATCATTACATTAGTACATCATATTTCAATATGTAAAGGGACTAGGGTCAACTGGTATTGACCTTCATGCTTAAATTTGATGCAATAATGTAAATTGGAAGGGACACAACTCATAGCATGAATCCAAGGATGTCCAAGAAATTTTTTGTATTATAACTCACCCTCTATAATACAAAAGAGTTATGGAATGGTGTGGGGTCCCTATAGAATATGGAAAACAACTATTTTCAAGGTAGTGTCCATGGTGTCATTGAAAGAAAAAAAAACTACTGCATTTTTAGACATGATATTCTTTGGTAAGTCAAGTTGGTCATAGGCATGGGAGGAGATAATGTTGATTCTAGCCCCTCCATAAATCATAAACCTCTTGATATGGTTTTAATTGATGTATTATATGATGAATATGGGAAGATTAGGATCCTTGAGATGTACAAAAAATATTTTTAAATATTTAAAGGTGACCAGTGTGGAAAGTTTAAGGGCTTTGACAAAGGATGTAAGGGGTTGAGGATACTTCATTTAAACCTCTGTGGATTGAAAAATCTCTATCAATGTTTGATGGTGAGGAGGTGAGGTGTTGATTGATTCATATAATCTCATGTTTACCAAAGTTTGGTGAAGTTATTTCAACACTATATGCTAAATGGATTTAGAAGGGTTAGAAGGAGATGTACCCAAAATGGATACTTTGGGTTTTGGTAATAGTTTAGGTGTTTGGGTTTTGTTCGAAAGTTGAGGGGTTAAAGGGTAGGTCCATGGTATGGACACTTTTGATTTTCCCTTATCTTTTTTTTTAGGAATAAGATCAGGTAACCATATGAATGGTGTGGATAAGAAGAAATGTTGGTTTGGATTAATGCTTTGATTCCTCCTCATATTTAGGTAAGAGTGGGGGAGTAGGTAAATGTTGGGTAGGCTGGATTAGTAATTGGGTAGGTTGGATTGGTGTTTGATTAGGGTGAAGGTTCAAATTAGGTTTATAAAATAACATATAATCCTCATCCAAAAGGTTATGGATAAGTGTTTGGAGAGCTTTGTAGTTCTTCATATCATGTCTTGGTTTCCTATGGTATAGTCAAATCAAATTGTCATTGAACCATTCTAGTTTAAGACATGAAGGGTTGAAAGGTTTGATGGGTGGTAAGGTTAAATAAGAGTTTTGAAATATATTTTGTAGAAAGGTCAGACCAAAGGTGATAAGGGTATTGGGTTTCTAGTTCTGAGAGTGGGAGCCTTCATGGGGATAGGATCTACCATGGAAATTGGAGGTGGTGGTTTGGTTTTATTTGGGGTTGTTTGGTTATGGTTGGTTTGGAGATAGAAGATTTAGAGGTGGAGGGTGAGGGTTTTGTGATAGGTGAGAAGGTATAGGTAGTTAGGTTAGTTAATAATGATGGGTATTTGGTTGTTTTAGTGGAGGTAGGTGTAGTTAGAGTAAAATGATAATGTTTACTAGATGACAAATAGGTGATGGGGATAATAGATGGATGGGGTCATAAAATTTAAGTTATAAGAGAAGGGGGTGGTATGGGTCTAGTTCTAGATGGTTTGGGTGGTTCCAAGGTTTAGTCAAAGGTTTATTTGATGGAATTCATGAGGTTAAGTCCAATTTCAAAGATGGATGAGCCAAGTTAGGATTAGGAAGGATTCCTAGATTCATGATGGGTTTGGCCAAAGAGGTGTATGATGACTTAGAAATTTTAGATTGAGGTGGGTTGGATGGTTCCACTATGGTTTTGGAAGAAAAAGTATCAAAAGATGGGGTTGAGGTAACAATGGGATTAAGGGTAGATGTAAGTGAGGTTAAATGTTTTTACTTTTTTTGGTAAGGTAGCCCAAAATGGTGCCAAAAGGTGGCCCCATCTAGATTGGGTTGAGAAGTAAACTCTAGATTTTGGACCAATCTAGAAAAAGGTTTATAGATGGGTTTGATTCCTTGGTTATTGGTTTCAAATATTAAACCCATATGTTGAGGTGAGGTATTGGTTCTTTCACCTTTATCTTGGGTGGAAGGTTCTGTTGACCATTTTTTGCCCAACAAGCCAAAAATTGGTCCCCTTCTATCCCTGTTATTCTAGGCCATTTTATTTTTTGATTTTGCATGGCTCTACAAATTTCTACAAACTCTGTAGAATTTCTACAAACTCTGTAGGTCTAAATCTATGGACTCTACAGGTTTTCCATTTTTACAGACTTTGTAGGTCTAAATCTATGGACTTTATAGGTTTTGGATTTCTATGGACTCTACAAGTTAGTCTTTGGTGCATGGAAAATTAGTTCTAAAGAGAGTGCTAGGTTTTGTAAGGCTTCTTCGGGCTCTTGTCTAAGGGAAAAATCATGAAGAAGGTTGGCATCATTGAACTATTAAACTCAGTTCAATTCCTTGGTTCAATGCTTGGTTTAATTGTATGGTTCAATCGGGCTTAGTTCAATGCCTAGTTTAATTAGCAATTCAATCACTCCATTTTAAAGCCTGGTTCATTGCTTTAAGTCCATCGCTTCAATTTCTAGGCTTGGTTCAATGGGCTTATTTCAGCAGTCACTTGAAGTGTTAAACTATTGAACCGGTTCAATGTGTTAGTTCAACACCTAGTTCAATGCTTAGGTTTAATGTTGGTTCAACCATTTGGTTCATCAGCATGTAGCTTTGAATCATTAAACCCATTCAACTAATTGGTTCAATGGCTTGGTTCAACCACATTGGTTCAATGCCTTAGTTCAATGCTCAATTTAAGCGATTAGGTTCAACACAAGGTTCAATCGGTTCAAGTTCAACACAAGGTTCATCGGCCTTGGTTCACTTAGTTGGTTCAACGGCATTAGTTCAAAGTAGCTTCCAATTCAATCAAATGATTTAATGCCAAAGTTTAATGGGCTCAGTGTGCTTCATTGAACTAGTTCAATGGATTGGTTAAATCATTTGGTTTAATGCTTAAGTTTAATGCTTTAGTTCAATCGCTTCAGTTTAATGGACAGTTCAACAAAGGGATTTAGTGAATGGTTCAAAGAGCTCAGTTTGCAATATTGAACTGTTGAACCAATTCAATGAGTGGTTTAACCAAATGGTTCAAAGGCAAGTTTAAAATTCTTGGTTCAATGGCATCGATGCGCAGTGGTTGAACCATTGAATTGATTAAACCGTTGAACCAATTTTGGTTTAACGGGTTGGTTCAATGGCTTGGTTTAAGGGTGTGCCCTATAGCCGAAGGGCAGTTCAAGGTTCAAATTCCCTTGCAAAGGGAATTCCAAGATCTAATTGTCCTTACAAAGGGAAAGAATACCAAAAAGCCAAAGGACATGGCTGAAGGTCTAGAAGCCCTTGCAGAGGGCAGTTCAAAGTCCAAAAGCCCTTGTAGAGGGCAGAGAGAGTTTCAAAGAGCCTGAAGAAAAGGACAAAGAGTAGCCAGTTCTTGTAGACTTTTATCTATGATAAAAAATCTTGAAACAAAAAAATCTTGCAAAGTAGAAAAGCCATAGAAAAAGACCCGATGACTTTTGTCGAGGACGGTGACATCTTGAAATCCGTCAAATTTAAGCAAGCAAACTAGCCATTGGGTGACGACCATGAAAAAATCAAATTTAATATAGTGAAATATTCATTTGTTTTTGAACTATTTGAGTGCCAAGCATGAAAGGAGCTAGAGGAATGTAGTGACCTACCAAAAGATCACCCCTAAGGGTTGAAAGAGTAGAAATGATAAAGCATTCATGTGATGAAGGGAAGGTGAGTCATTGTTAGACGAGTAGTGCAGTGTATTTTATACAATTGGCATTGATGAGGGGACAAATTGTAGTCTATTTGCAAGAAAGAGGCATGGCCATGCTCTTTCATTAATATTTGAATGCCAAAGTCAATGTTGGTGATTGTATAACATGGTTCTAGCAGGCCTCTTTTGAAGAATGACATCAGTAGCAGTGATCTTCCTCTTCCCAATGTGTTCAGTGCACATGGGCCACTTGCCAAAAAGAGCACCAAAATATTTCCTAGGAAGTGCCAAGTTGCTCTTCCTCTTTTTATAAATTGTAAATTTCTCATTCATGAAGGGAATCAACTCTCAGCCTTAAGGCAAAACTTTGCCCAAAAATCTCTTAGGCTTGTAAGGTAGAGCTCTGCTAGAATTTTACCTTGAATTAGAGCTTAGCATTTTTACCTCCATTCTAAGTTTTGCATCTTTAGTATGTGTCTATGCCTTGATTCTATGTTAAGTCATTTTTTGAATACTTTTGCAGAATGATTTCAGCACGTCTGGTGCATTTTTTGAGTTTTCCTTTTACAGGTTTGTTAGAAGTGTCCCTAGAAGAGTATAGGTGAAGTGGATAGGCTATTGTAGTTTGTCTTAGAATTCCTCTAGTAGTTATTTCCTCCTTGTATCTCCACAGACCCCTTACCCACTGATGTAGAAGGTTTTCTCACTTCAAATGAAGTGTATAGGTGCTCCTTTTTGGTGAACAGTGTATTGTCGGGCTGGGTGGGTCACATTTTTTGGTGTATCACCTCTTTTCTTTTTAGGCTTAGGTTCTAATTTCAGCATCTCTCTCTCTCTCTCTCTCTCTCTCTCTCTCTCTCTCTCTCTCTCTCTCTCTCTCTCTCTTGTCATCCCCCCCTTTTTTACATTTTGTTTGTTAGCAGTAGGAGAAACTAGGGCCTAAATGATACATCAAAGGGAGCTAGCCCTCATCTAGAGACTCTCCCCTCAGCTTCGCCGGTCCCATAGGCGAGAGGGGAGTTTCCATTATTACATGAAGAAGGTAGGAGCTCAGCCTCTTACCAAGGGTACAATCTTCTACGTTAACAGGTTCAATGGTTGAGGAAGATGGTGTCTCTATGGATAGAATAGAGGAGATAATATCTTCTTTTGGAGTGGTTTCCAAAGGAGTGGTTTTTTCTATGGTAGGTAAGGAAGGTGTGATTTGTTTAGATGGAAAAATGGAGGTGGCCACTTCCTTTGTTTATATTTACAAAGGAAAGAGTAATGATTCCACTACTTCCATAAGTGGATTGGAGGAAGAAGTGGTTGATGTAATGGTTACCTCCTTTGGCATTTCTATCAAAGGAGAGGTGGTTCAATCAATGGTTTCTTCCTTTATTTAGTTGTCCAAAGGAATAGAAGAGGATTCCACCACTCCAATAAGTGAGGTGGAAGAAGAGGTAGTTAATGTAATGGTTTCCTCAATAATAGGTTTAATGATAACAATATTAACTATGTGTATCTCACGAGCGTGAGATGATTCTAGTTGGCTATTGTCATGGTTGGTGGAAGGTACATGGTTATGAAAAGGTTTCCAAAATATGTCTAATGATTGGTTTAGATGTGCATCAGGATTATCTAATGTAAGTTCACCCTTGTTGATCATGTTTTGGACAATAGTTTTAAAGTTATTGAACCTACTAACATCATGTCCAATAGCATGATGGAAGGCACATAAATCATTTTCATTATACCATCTATGTGTGGGGCAAGAGGCATCAAATTATTGGGATGTTTTGATATGAGGAAGTTAGTTGAGGTTAGATTTAAGATGTTTATCCAAAACTAAAGCATATTATTCCCCTATGGAAGTGTATTATCTTAGAGTGGTTTGGTTTTAGTTGTGAGTTTGTTAGTTTGATGGGTTATAAGAGTTGATTTGATTTGGTTAGTTAATAACTAGAGGTGTAGTGGATTTTAAGATAACCATGTGTTTGGTTACCTTTGTCTTGGTTTTGGGATGGTTGGATAGATTGGTGGTTTTGTTTGAAGAAAGGTAATTGGATTTAAAAATAGAATTCTTGTTTATTAGCATCAATTTTCCTTCATCAATGGCTCTAGTTTCATGTGTACATGCCATGGAAAGTGCCTCATCAAAAGTTATAAAGTTTTGAACCTAAAGGGTGGGAGTGATATTTTTGACACAACCTTGACAAAAGAGTTCAGTTAATTCTGATTGGGGTAATGGGAAAGAAAGTTAGTTAGTGATACCTCTCCATCTAGCTACAAAATTGGCAATCAATTCATCATCAAATTACTTAATGGATTAAAGGTTAGTAATGGAAACATTTTTATATATGTTGATTGAAAAGGTATATAAAATATTTGGGTTAGTTGATAAAAGGAGAAGATAGAGTTCTTGTTAAGAACACTATACCAATCCAAGGCTGATATATATAGGGACATGGGGAAAATATGAATAACAAGAGGATCATCATATGCAATCAAATAAAAAGAATGAAAGAATGCTATTAAATGTTTTTTAGGGTCCTACTTGCATTAGAACATGTTAGGTAGTTCTCATTGAGGAAGATAAGGTCAGATAGGAATGGATGGATGAATGGGTTCATTACAAATTTTATCATAAGATATAAGGTTATGAGATCCAAAAATAGAGGATTCAAGATTAGACATTTTATCCATCAACATCTTAACTAAATCCATTTTAGGTTTGGGAGCTCCATAGTTGGGTAGTGGGCTCAATTAAGGTTGGGTGGATGCAATGTATGGATAGGAGGTAGGAGGTTGAGAAGATGCCACATATTGGTATGTGGTCATGGAAGGTTGGGATGAAGCCCCATATTTGTATGTGGGCACAAAAGGTTGGGTATAAGGTGGCATGTATCCTTATGGATTAAGAACATATTTTTAATATATCATGGGTGTTTTTTGAGGGATTTAAAAAGGTTGGTTTGGATGTATGGTTGAATTGGTAGGTTGAGGTTTGGTGGTGACTCTAGTGCTAGTAGGTGGAAGGGTAGGAGCTATGAAAAGTAACAAATTTTGAAGAGGGGTAGAGATGGGTTGGTTGGTGGTAAGAGGAATGGTGAAAATATGGGTATATGATATCCCCATGGTATGTGGGGTATAATTCACAAGAGGTAAGGTTCCCCCTATAGTGGAGATGTTGGTTGGTATAGGTGGGGTTTGGTTATAAGTTAGAATGCTAGATTGAGTTTTGGTGGTGGTAGTAAATGGGATATTGGTAGAAGAAGAGGCTTGGGTAATCAAAGGTTAGTTGGAGGTAACACCAACCATAAGAGGATGAGGCATACCAAAAGGTGGATCCATAGGAGGAATCAAAGAAATTGAGGTGCAGTGAGATAATGTATTAAGGTAGTGTCTAAGGGATATGAGGTTGTTATCAAGGAATGCAACAAATTATGCATCACCCTCAACAATTATTTGAGACATTGTAGAAGGAAGATAATGAGGAGGATAAACCTCAACATCTAAATTATACTCCCTAGAAGAGGAAGAGGAAGAGGAAGGTGGTCTTTGGTTGGTTTGATTTCTCAAATATTGTCTAGTAAAGACCATGTAATAAAATATGAAAGGAATGATGAAGACTCACACCCAAAATAAGAAAAAAAATCAAAAATCAAAAATCAAATCAATTCATACACTAAAAGTGAGTATAAACTTATGATTATTTTTAGATCACTGTTGGCTTATACCTTAGAAAGTGTGAAGAAGAAAATTTGGCTTGTAGATCAGGTACTAAAGAGGAAATCTAAGGTTGGTTTTAGGTTGTGTTTAGGTTCTCAAAAGAGAAATCTATATTGATCTTTAGTACATGGCTTGGTATTTGGTCATACCCCCTCAATTCACATACCAGAGTGATAAGGGTGTTAGGTTATTAACTAAGATGTACTAAATTTTATAGTTTATACTCAACTAGAGAGTTGAGTTAGTTCTCCCCTTGTAATGACCTCTAAGTAGGATTGCCAAGAAAGGGTAAGGTTTACCACTAGGTGATGAAATCCTAGTTTGGCCTTATATCAAGTATGTTTTGATGTGTTGATTAATTATGTGGTTTACATAGGTGTGTGATAAAAAGAGTTAAAACTATGATTAATTACTTTCCCTTTTAAGTTACTAGATGAACTAAAACAAGAAAATAGTCAATGTAATGAAATGGGTTTATTTTATGCCAAAAGAAATTTTAGATTTTATTTGATGAGGATAGAATAAAGGAATAAATAAGGGGCACCTAGATGATGATAGGGTCCCACTAGGCATGCCAAAATTTTTCTCTCAATTTATGATCATTTTTTAATTTCTGAAGAAGATAAGAAACTAGTAATAAGTGTGTGGTAGAAATACCTGGTTGGTGATGTATGCATAATCTAGATGATGATGTAGAACTCCTCTTTGGCTAGGAAGGAATAATTTGCAAATAAGAACACACTAATAAAAGGGGTTGTTAGAAAGATAGTTAAGTGTACTACCTAGCATGAGCTAGATCCAAGAAGCATACACTTACTAGGAGGTTGTCAATCCATTGTTGATAACAATCAAGTTGGAAATGATAAAGTAAAATACTTGCATAAGATAAAATAAGTTTAATGAAAGAATAAATTAGAATGCCTAGTTAAATGAAATGAATAAATGTAGAAAACTCTAATCAATACTCATGATAATGTAGGTGGGGTCTAGTTCAAAAAATCATAAAAGGGTCTATGAATAGGTAGGAGCATAGAAGATTGGATTTGGTTGGGGATGAGGGGATAAAAATAACTCACTGTTATTTTTGGCCAAAGTGACCATTGGTGGTTGGGTGAACCATTATTAGTTGGGTTGACTATTGATGGTTGGGTAACCATCGGTAGTTAGGTGAGACCATTGGTGGTTGTGCTAACCATAAATGGTTGCCTATGTGTTTTTGAAGGTGATCAAAAGAGAGTTGTAGAATATGTAGATGGGAAAATAGAGATACTATTCATGATCTGGTGGGGAGGAAATAAGGTGTAGATAGGTTTTATTAGGTCAAGGAGGTCAAGAATTTGAAACAAAAATGCTAAAGTATTGATATACCTATAGTGTGTTAGTTGGTTGATGGTTAAAGGCTAAAGAAAATTTTCTAGAGTAATGGTACTTTGGCCTCAAAAGTAAATTTGGCAAAGGTTCAGGTCTCTTTTGCTAATGTTGAGTTACTGAAGGAAGACTAGATGCTATATAACTTGAATACCTATGTGCAAGAAGATTCGAAAGCTTTAAAATGGATCCATTTCACCTCCCACTACCCTCCTTTTATAGGAAAAGATAGATGGAGGATGGAAGGTTCCCTAGAGGGTGAGGTTATTGATCACCATGCTTGGAAGTTTTTTATCACCACATAAGACAAATATTTTAAATTGTGCCTCATTATCTCTCACATAGCTAGTGATGTGTTAAGAAGTTGAGTAGGTGAGGACTTGACCATTGATGGTTAGGCTAACCATTGATGGTTAGGCTCACCATCGATGGTCAAGTGTCTAAGGGTAAAGGGGTGAAAGAAAGGTGTTAAAAAGGTTTGGTCAAATGGTAAGTTACTAGGTTAATGAGTTAGATAAGTAGGTGGTAAACTAAACTCAAGGTCGGATAGGGGTTTTAAGGCATTTTGATAACTAAAACTATTATGTACAGTTTTCTAGTGTTTACACAACCACCTATGCATCAAAAGCATTGAAATTAGAAAGGAAATCCATGATGTGTATGTAGTCATAAAAAACTTGAAAATTATTAACATTATTAGGTACATATGGACATGAAACCAATTAAACAATTTTTTTAAAAAATTCATATTATTCGAAGGTGTAAGGTTAGCAGTAGAAATAACTAGTGCATCTACCATGGCGTTGTCAATTATAGGAATGGCAAAAATGTCAAATGCATCAAAGGATTATTTAAATTATAAATCATGGTGATTATATTTATTTAAATGAGAATACTTACATTAAAATTTATCCCTCACCTAATTGATGACTGATTCAAAATCATCATATACATTTAATTGATGGACATCATAAATGGATAAAAACTATAATCCCAAGATTAGTTCCTTATATTCTAATATGTTATTATAGTCGAGTTGTAGTCTATATATAACTACGTGTTTTCTATCATAGGGATAAATAAGTAACATACATAATACCATTTCTTTCTTAGATCAAACTCTGGTAAAATAAAAATACCATGTACCTAAATTTTGATCTTGGTCAAGCCATTTATTCCAGACTGGTTTAGTAATCATAGTATAGGCACCTAAATCTATGTAGGCACCATTGAATCATTCATTGATTGTATTTTATTTTATAATAATTGACTACATGCATGCCTCTTTATCAATCCTAATCTTATTTTCCTATCCTCTCCATAGTACACACATATTATAATTGAATCATTTATTGATTGCATTGTATTTTATAATCATTGACTACATGCATGTCTCTCTATCAATCCTAATCTGATTTTCCTATCCTCTCCATAGAATTCACATATGGGAGAAGTATATTTCCATATAACTATTAAGATATTTATACCAATATCTACTTAACAACATGCCATATGCCTCTAAAATTTCAACCACTTGTATGTCTATGAATTATTGTATTCTTGGACTAGCCTATAATTTCATGTGAAAATTCAAAAATGATCCTATAAACTTGACTTCAAAATTATCTAACCTGACCACTAACTTGTCTAATTTTAATGGGACTAGTCCCAATTTCCTACAAACTCCTACAAGCATGACATTTGTTGAGATGCTTGAATCAACTCGACAATTTTGAAAATTATTGCCAAAGATTTGAATTGTAAGAAGGGTGGAACCTTAGTATTGGATTTATTTATAAAAACATTGGTATTGGTTATGGACATATTTTTGGGTTGAATGCTAATATTTAATAGACTTAAAGAGTAAATCCCTTTGTTTAGTAATTTTTGCCAATTCATGGAGGGTTATATTATCCTTTATCCTTTTCATATCCTTCACTATGTTTTAACTCATCTTACTAGTGTTTAGATTGTTGTCAAGGGGTATGTGCCCTATTCTTAAGGGTATATTTACCTCTTTAATAATATTTCATAGATTGAACATCATTTTTATTCTCCTCTAGTTTAGTATCCCCTTTTATAAGGAAGTCCAGGGTCATTAGAATCATGATTGTATTGGGTGATTTGGATGTACTAGGAAAATTAGGGCGACCCTTAACATTTTGGAGAAACCTCAGATTTTTTTAATCTCCTTCTGCAATATTTTGAAGGCATTACAAAAATAAATACAATCAAGTTCCCCATGTTGGGCTATATTATGCACATGATGATAATTAGGTAAGGTGATCTCCATGATGTTGATTTTAGGTATTCTATTAAATATAGACTCAAATTTATTTCCTTGCCTATTATTGGGTTAGAAATTGTGTTTTTAAGTGAAATTCAAGGTAGAATTTCCACCACTTTAACTACCCACTTATTTTTGAAAACTAAGGAAAACATTGCTTAACCTATAGACCATCCTCTAAATTACATCCAATTCAGGCTTGGTTGATTCTTGATTAGAAGTCTATATATAATTAGTTTTAACTAATGCTATAACTTGGTTATAAGGTCATGGCATATCCTTATTACCAACAAAATTTAGAAATCCCAAATTATGATTTTTAGTATGAAATAGAGGAAGTGTATTCATGATTGGTAAAGGCTATACCATTGAAATGTTATGATTTATAAGAAAGATTGGATTCAATGATGGCATGTTTGGGAGGATGTTAAGATAGGGGCCATCATCTATCCTTTTGAATTAAGTTTCATGTCCACTTTTATTGAATTTACATAGGCAAGGGGAAAATTAATTATATTTGGATCTCTCATTAACAACATGGTTATATCTGAGCCAAAGCATTTGTAAACATTTCTAATACCAATTGATCATCTATTATATACATGGTCATCACCCTATTATACATATTTTGAAAATGATCATTAAAATTATGTATAAGTTCATTGGTATCCCTTCTCATACAATTAAATTATTAGTATAGGACACTAGGGTCTACCACTTGACCAAACAGGGCCAAGAACATGTTTCTTAATTGATTCTAGCTTCTAATTTAATTATCAAGTAAGTTAAGGAAGTAGTGACAGGCCACATCAAATAATGTGAAAGGGAATATCTTACATGATATGTCTTCATGTTCAATGAACATTGACCAACCTATGGGAAATTTTATAGGATGTAATATGCTCCTTATCAGTCATCCTAGTACTCGAGGTGAACCTTGTCAATTATCTCTTTAGGTTCCTAGGTAGATCATTCACATCCCATGGAGAATTTATTATAGACCTTGATAAAAAATCTATGGGTGAAACAATGGGTGAGGATTTGTTTTGGTAGGTTGAGAGGATGAACTAGTTGGGGTGGTTAAATTCATTAGTATACCTCTATTAGTTTGTGCTCTAATAAATATTTATAATGGGGATATAATCAATATACTTCTAATTTCTTAGGACATAGTGATCCAATCGATAGGCTCAAGATTGATTGAGATATAAAATATGGGTTAGAGATTATTCAAACAAACTTTAAACCCATAAAACATGAAATTTAGAGATTATATAAATTGGAAATAGATAATAAAATAGAGAGACATGAGGTATTTGGAATTTCAAACTAGATATAAGTTTTCCCTCTTTCTATCACCATTTTATATCAGGCTCAATTTGTGAATTGAATTAGAGATATATATTAGACTAATTGTTATGATGAGGACAAAGGGAGATATTATTGCATGGGACACAAGATCCACTCATTTTTAGGATTCAATTAGTTGAATCCAAGGGTATAGAACTTTATAATCTTTTATTTGGGTGAGTAATGATAATTAACCACCAAAAATTCTATCCACTCCATATTGTATAAGAATTATTATTGATGTTAGCTTGATTTCTTTTACTCCTGATTCACATTTCATCACACTATAGTACATTGGGTAGGATATTCATCACAAAAAAATATATAAAATATATGGGAAGAGTAGGAAAGAAAATAATTGATTCCTTGACTAAAATAATATTGTTAATGTTAAAAATTAAAATTATGCTTGATCAATTTATACCATTGTGTACTAGGTCTAGTTGTACCACAAATTGAAGCAACTCAATGGGAAATATTTTGAGGAATTAATAGAACATATTATCATGAAATTATATTAAATGAAAGAATATGAAAGGCCTATAGCTAATACACACAATGTCTTGACATAACTTCAAGTTAAACATAATGGAAATTTAGAACCAATTAGAATAAATATTATACAATCAAACTACATATTCATTAGTAAACAAGCACTGTGATATCTTAATAACATTGATTTATTTTATTCCATCAATAAATGGACATTAATAAAAAAACAACATGAACTTTGAACTAGAATGCTACCTATTTTAGTGTTATTACAAAATAATTTAAATTTTCCTTTTATGAAAATAATCACAAGCCAAAAAAATACAAGAAAAAGATATCACTAAGCCTAACACAATTTACGAAATTTTTTGGTGCATAAGATCTCTCCCATTTTAAAATAATAATGCAAATTAATTTATGTATAAAATATAATACAACTTATCTTCAAGTAGCATATGTCTCCCATATCTGATCATGATTGCCAATCTAGGTAGTTACAAATATAATCCATTAGAACATTCCCTCCATTAAAAGGAAATCCAAATGTGATTCTATATTTTATGCATGGTATGACATCCATCTAGCCAAAATGATCCCCTCATTTTTCCCTTTTGGGCCAAGTATTATGAATAATTGTTTGTTCAGCCTACTTGGGAGAATATTCAATTCAATAAATCACTAAATTACTACACATATCTTATTTTAACCATTCAAAATCCTCAAGAGCCACCTTGATTAATTATTTGGTTATTTTTCCTAATTTAAGACATTTTTACATTTTGATGTATCATCAAATTTAGTCTTGTGTCTTAAAACCGTCATCAAGATCCATGTATCCTCCATTCACTCTATCATGACGACTTAGTCAAATGTTGTATCCATTGGGTCCATTTGTCACACATCCACAATCTCTTAGGTGTATTTCATGGCCATGTAAGCTCTCCCTTGGGTCCTCATGTCCAATTTATTATTTATTAGCTATGGGCTCAACACTCCCTACTCTTATAGATCTAGGATTAATAAATGATGCCATGTGGCATAATCCCACTAATCTAGAGGCCTATGACTATATAGACTACAAGTTAGTGGGATGATGCCACATGTCATAATATTACTAAACCTAAGGCATAAGAATATAAATACAACCCTAAGACTATAGGTTAGTGAGATGTTGCCATATGGCATGACTCTACTACCCTAGAGCCCTGGAAGGTCTGTGGGAAAATTTTGGCTTCCATTTCACTAGGTCATTAGGATGATGCCACATGGCATCAATGTAGCTACCTATAAGATTAGGTATTTTCATAAAAATATAGGTCTGAAAGTTCCATGGGTACCTGGGTGAATGGGATCATGGTAGGTGGTAGGATCCCAACCATCTGAAGGGCTTGATCAAGGAAAACTTGAAAAAAATACTAAAGCAAAAACTATCTAAATGTTGGCATTGTTAGTTAATAGAAATGAGAAAATTGACTAAATATAAAATAAAATAATGAATTTTGTCAATGAAGGACATTAGATAAATAAAAAAAGGATCAACTAAACTCATTATAAAGGACCCAAATTTTCCTATTTTAATATCCTAGAATCAATGAAATAAAACATTTAAAGGGCCATGATAGACATGTAACTTAAATGCATTAAAAATTACCAAAGTTTGAAGACTTAGAATTTATACTTATGCAATTTATAAGAGAGCTCATAATACTAAAAAAATGTTATTTTCTAAAGCAAGATGCAATAAAAGCTTAGTTATTTTACAGTGTAATGGAAGAATTTCAAGTCGAATTGCTAACTCAAGATTTTGGAAAATATCTAAAGTTACACTAATTGCATAAGTCTCAGTTAGATTTCACTCAAAGGAGGATTTTAAAAGGCACTTTAAAATGAATGATAAAAAAATGGTTAAACTCTATAGATTTAGGCAAGTTTGAGTATTAACATCAAATACCAAGAAACTGATCAATAATAGAAGAAGGTAGAGGTCATGTTGAAACAAGAGGTTACCCATTTGAAATCTAAAAATGGGGCATGTTAAAAATAATAAGGTGATATTACAGGGTATGCATATGAGTTACATGCTATCACCTTCATATATCTATCAACAATTATCTATCAAACAAGTCTAGTAACTTTCACATATAAATTCAAAGTAGAATAATTATAGTTTACAAAATACATTCAACCCAAAATAATAATTTTATGTACAATCAATCATAATTCTAAAATCTCATTATTTTGATTTTCTCAACCATAATAGTATTATGTATAGGTTATTCAAACAAACTATATCCAAACCAGTCATATGCATAGGTCTAGATTAAGAATCCAAGACTAGAAACTATAATAATTTCACAAAAAATCTCTATATTTCCTTTCAAACATAATTCATAAGTATATTTATCTAGTGATATAGAAGTCTAGTCAACATTTTAAACCAATAAGTCAAAAGATGACTCATAAACTAAATTTACTCTATACTACTATGACCATTTCATAATTTCTGATCTTTTTCCATCTTAATCCAATAAATTGTCATATTTTTACCCTAAACATTAGTACAACCATATATGTTCTATATACTACTATTGTCATACTAATTTAATTTAATAAGAAAATTTTAAAATAATATTACATTTGAGTATGTATAATTAATATACATAAGATTTCTCATCACTTATTTAACTTGTAAGAGATCATATTACTTATTCAAATAACTTGTGGGCATTTTTTCTCATAAATAAACACATACACTTATATAGTTCCTACTCATAATTTCCATCATAACCTACAACTGTTCATATTCATCCAATACAAGAGAAAAATATATTTTCATATTCAATACCTAAATAATAGTTAACTACATATTTACATACATAAATGAATGTAATCATCAATACATTCATTTATGCATACCAATGAAATAGATTCCAAATACACAAAATTATCCATTGTAAATACTCAGATTTTGACACTCTACTAAATAATGTACCAATCTATAAAATATTTATTTGTATGCATTTATATACATACATATCTATAAATATACATGAAAATTAGATATATACTTATACAAATGT
This sequence comes from Torreya grandis, assembly GCA_037957365.1. NCBI lineage: Eukaryota > Viridiplantae > Streptophyta > Pinopsida > Cupressales > Taxaceae > Torreya > Torreya grandis. The sequence goes on from JARHVA010002900.1 coordinate 930,727, forward strand.
ATATATATACTAGGTCACTAATTAACTTTTGTATTTCAACCTTAAATCCAAACCCAAGTCCTACAACTTAAAAAATTCAACTATAAGTCTTTAATTTTATATTTTATATACAAAAATAAAAGTGAATTCATAATAATTTTAAAAAAAAAAAAATCCATGCATAATTATGTCTTTCTACTACCTTTCATAATTTGTAAATCAACAAAAGTACCTAATCCATCAATGAACTAAAGCTGGGTGTTACAACTTGTTTATGTAAACTCAAATTTATTTATTATCAATTTTACTATATCATCTAAATTAAACCCATCTAGTGTTAGCTTGTGTCACATTATAAAATTTAAGTTTCAAATTAAAATGTTGCTTGCATAATCCATATGCCATATAACTTTCATATAATTACGGAACTCACTCAATATTTTAAATCCTTAAGGATAAAAAAAAAACATATTTGTTTCCATTTAGTGATTATTGAAAGCTTTATATGAAAATATCAACATAATTGTTAAATATTACAATTTTAGGTTCATTTATCCTAAACATAGTTTTCTTCTTAAATATAGCTTGACCTCACCTCTATATTCCTATAGGTTAAACCAAGTTCCATCCCCATGTCTATAGAATTAAATCCTAAGGTTTTTGTGCAAACTTTTCACCTATACAATTTTAGTTTTATATACACAAAATCTTGGTATTATGTGTTTAGGCTTATGGATGGAACCGAGTTCCATCCCCAAGTCTATAGACATAAAACATTGATTTTATTCTAGTCTAAAATTAACATTTCACACTATCAAACAAGTTTAATAAAGCCCACAATAAGAACCATATTTTATTTCCATCTAAGTATATAATATTATAAAATTATAACTCAATAAAAAATGACCTAGTAATACAATCATTGTCATCTAAATGTGTGTAATGATAACATTTTTACACTAAGGATGAGCTCTATTCTCATTCTCTATTTCATCCCCCTTTTATGTCCTTCTCTCTTATCATTTTCCAAAACCCTATCCATGTTTTGCACAACCAATCCATTCTCCAACTAAATTTCAAGTGTTATATTAAAAACTCACTTCCATTTCCACCTATTTTATATGTTAAGCCTGATAACTCATAGTCTATGCCCCAAGTTTCTAGCATTACCACCACATACTCCTCTTCCATCATTGTGAATGACCAAGTCAACTCTATAATAAAAAACATAATTTATTCCCTTTTGGATTTTGTGATATTTTAAATTTAAACATAACCAAATTCAATCCAAAGTTCTAAATTCCCTTTTAATTAATTTTCTTTGAGGTAAATTTACCCTCTTTTTGCTTCATTATTATGTAACCAAAAAGGGGCATAATCAAATAATCAAACAAGACCAATAAATACTCATACCTAAACCAACTATAATGTAGTCAAGGTTAACACAATTTAGTTTATAGTTCTTATAGAGTTTTTAAGAAATGCAACCAGACAAAATCATAGACTTCACATACTATATAAATCAAAATGAGTGATTAACTTAGATAATGAAAAACATTAATCATTCACTACAAGGATAAACAATGCAACCAACATTCATCATTCAAGTAGAATTTTGATTAACATTTGTTTCACCTAAGAAATAAGAATGAGGTGTGTGTGGGTTGAAATTAATTATCTCAATCCTTATTGATAATATCCCTATATACCACTTGTGAGGGTAGAATAGTCTTAAAACCACCTTAATCAAACAAAAGTCTAGTTAGTTTGAATAGAGTGGGACTGGATGTGACAA